>VDFB02213966.1:0-14679 GCA_007258455.2 Sequoia sempervirens
TGCAAGTTTATAGATTTTATGAAGCAGATCTGAATTTTTAAATAAGAAATCGCCCTTCTTGGCTGGGCCGTACCTTTCAGCTTCTTGAAACTCGTGCATTAAATGTTTCTTGCATTTTAGGTCTGTTCTTTGGTTGGGATTTAGGCGCCTCCATCATATGAATGTTTTGCATTCAGTCTTAGGGTGTTTGAATAAGTATTAAGGGAGTTCCGAGCAATACAATAGTTCTATATGTTGCTGGTTATTCACTATAATGGTTGATATCTGTGTTTTAAGTCTGTTTCTTGTGTTAGATCTGAACGCCATCATGTTAGTATTGCTTTGCATATAATTTCATGTCAATTGAGTGTGTAGTATGGGAGTTTTGAACTGCATAAGGTAACTATTTGTTGCTGGTTAAAAGAGGAGACTGCTGGTCTGTCAATACAGCTAAAAGAAATCTGTATTTCCTTTGCTGGTTGGTGTTGAGAGTCTCAAAGCCTTCGCAGATACTTCATCGGGATTGGCCAAGTTGAGAATAAGGTTGGATCTATTGAATAACCTCTTCATTTCAGTTCATTTCTCAGCATAGGGACTTGTTAATGCTGATTTGTATTGTTAGTAAGTTATCATCTCTCATATTGTGGCAAGTGAATGATCTTCTTTGTAAACTGACAGTAGTACTGGCAGTATCTATCGAGCTTTCTCTCATCTGAATTGTAATGCTTTATTTCATACAAAGTTATTGTAATAGTTACAGCTCCGCCCTATGGTAGCTACTATCCAGTTTGGGTAGAAAGCACATTCTGGGTGTTGAGTAGTTTCATTTCTCAGCATTTATCTTTCAAGCATTGTTTTGTATTCACTCCGTCATATGGTCGCCCCTCACTCCGCATTGGATTGGGTAGCACATACTTGGCGTCGAGTTCCTTTCCAGCATAAGCAGTTTGTTTTAGATCCTCTGACCAATGCTCGCCATCATCGGCGCCATTCTGGTTAGAGTTGCTTTCTTGCACGTTTTGGTTTCTTCCTCTAACCTTAACGGGTGCACTGCTTTGTAATTTGAATTTGAAAAAATCGAAAAAATTTGGCTCGGAATATTTCAGTGGTATCAGAGCCAAGATCCTGCCATCCTGTGCCCATCAGAGTTCACTGGCGGAGGAAACAGATTCTACATCGAGGTCAGAGCTCGGTATTAGTTTTCAGAAGTTTCAAAGATGTTGCATTTTCGAAGGCCTATGGGTCGTGAGAAGTCAGATTCAACTATGGCATCGGAGGAAGGAAAGGTTAGTGATGTCGTAAGGGACTTCATTGAATATGCCAGACAGTTTAAAAGACAATGTGAAGATGAGGCTGTCAAACTCCGTGAGCAATATCAAACCATGCCAGATGATTATAGGTACAATGTTTCATTTGATTCCCATTTGAAGTGTGTGGCGTCAGTGGAGCCCGAAAAGTGGAAGATGGTGGACCACATTAGGAAAAGGATAAAAAGGGAAGCAGAACAAGCTTTGTTCGAAGAATCAAAGAAGGAAGGAGATGAAGTGCCTATTTGTGGATTGCAGCCGACAAATATGCAAGTTGAAGAGAAAAATCAGTCATCTAGCATTGAAGATGGCACAAACAAGGTGCACATATCACATCAAAATGAACGTGAGCTTGATGAAGATAAACGTGACAGTGAAGAGTTGTGGTAGAGCCTCATAATACGCCCTTTGACTTGCATGTGATAGCAAGTGAAGAAGAGCAAGTTGAAGGAAATACTATTGGTGTCTTTGAATCAGCTTATGACTGTTACCAAAGTGATGATGTTGGTAATGATTTCGAGGTGTTTGTACCTCCTCTTGTTGAAGATTTAGTGATGGATAGTTTTCCTCTTGTTGCTGTTCAAACTCCTCAAGAGTTTTCACAAGATGAATTTATTACAAGTGATCAAGAAGACCTCTATGGCATGCATATGACTGTTCATGAGGAGATCAGAAACATACCTATAGATGATAGGTTCATTGAAGATAAGGATGATAAAAAATTTCAAACAGCTAGCTCTAAAGATTCCCTACTTCCTTTCAGTGACAGTGCTAAGGGTGGTTTTGAGTTTGAACTTCAGACCCAACCATTAGAGGGAGGTACTTATGAAGACATCAGCTTTAGTGATTTGGGAGTTGACCTATTCCAAGAATCGACACTCCAAATGTTGCACAAAGAATACTTTTCTTGTGATCAAAACAATCAGCCTCTCACCATTTGGGATCCAGGTGTGAAGGCACTTAGTGATGACAAACCGGTATGGGATGAATTTCCCTTTGATCCGGATGAAGAAATGGAACTTGATAAGGGTTCTCTATCAGCAGACAATGGTGTTAATGTGCTTAAGTTTGGGGCTGCTTTCAAGTTTGTTCAAAGTAACATGGGAGAGGAAACAGAGTTTGAGGGCCATTTGGCTCTTGAAGATGAAAGGTTTGGAGGAATTACCAAACACAAATCTGATTTATCAAGGCATGAAGCTGATTGCAATCAACGAGTTGAAGACTTAGTGAAGTATGATGCTTTCCAAGACATTGAGCATTCTCCACTAGTTGGTGGTGAAGTACAAGAATGTTGGGGCTACAATGAGGGCAGCAAATGCGTGAAACGAAGTTCTGATTTTCAGTTGCGGCCTATCAACAATTTACCATCTTCAGATTCTTATGGGTGGGAAGATCAATTCAAGGTGTCCGTTAACAGGGAAGTGCAAGCTCTATCCCTATTTGATCGCACACATAGCTTGGTTGAAGAGCTTTACTGGAGGGCTCGGCTTGATGAGAGACGTGGAGGAGTGACAGATGAAGTTGCTCTTTCTAATTTGCAACTTATCAAAGATTCCTTGGAGACCATGAAATCCAAGTACATAGGCTTGATTGAAGATAGAGATCATGCCGTTGAATCTGCAAAGAAGGCCTTCCTTGTTTTCGAAGAAAGGGAGAATATGGTTGATGAGCTCACTTTGGAGCTTAAATCAACAAAGGACAAGTTGAAAGAAACTCAGTTGACTCTAAGAAAGATTCAAGACCAGTTTGCAGATTTCAAACTTTTCAAGGAGCAAGAGGATGCACGAAGAGCTGGAGAAATCAAGCAAGTAATTGATGAGATTGATAGTCTTCGAGAGGAGTTTGATCTTGAAGGTTTCACAAGAAAATCAAAGGTTGCATGTGCAGATTTGGAGCAGCAAGACGAAAGGAATGACTTTCAAGTTTATGACAATCCTCTTTTTCAAGAAGGTGATGAGAAAAGTTATGATAATCCTCTCTATGAAGTAGAGGATGAAATAGAGAATGAAACTGAGTTTGGTTTCCAGTGCTTGGATGCCTCGATATCACTCCATGAGGAAGTGCCACGTCTGTTGATTAGTAATGAATGCATAAGTGGGTTTGAGGATGAAGTCTATACATGGGAAGTGTTGATTCGAGGAGATTTCAACATCTTCGACACCAAGGTGTTAACAAGGCAAGATTTGGTAGCTGCTGGTAACTTCAGTACAGCAGCAAGAAGCGAAGATTTAAGTCTTGTTACTCATGAAGAAGGGAATGAAGATGGACCAGAACTGGGTGTTTGCATGTTTGTCAATCCATTCCTTTGGTTGAACAATACTTTGGCACATATTGGTCTATTTTTGGATTTGGATTTGAAGTCATTTAATAGTTCATGCTCCCATGTTGTTGAAGCTTTCATAGATAGGCTTCAAAGGTTCATTAGCGGAGGCATCAATCTCTTCAGTATGCACTTGATCCTTACTAGCATTTGGGAATGTGTTGAGTTTTCTTTTCAGTATGTTGGAGATCACTTTCAGTTGGGTATCCATGCTTGGGATTCTCAATATGGGTTGATAGAACTTATTACTTGTGGAAAGAAGGACTTTTTGAAGGATAAGGATCAAAATTTCAGTATTAATGATGTTGTGACTTTCTTTTCCAGCCCCATGATGGTTCCGTTTGTTCATCGACAAATGGATTGGAGAGAAATTTTGAGTATGGATTGGAAAGAGGAACAATTGGTTGCTCTTGGCATTGATCCTTGGCTAAGACAAGAGCAGATTTTGAGACTCGTGCTTGCTGGTTGGAGGCAGACCAGCCCTGTTACTTGTGGAGTTACTCTCGTTTGGGAGAGTTTTTTCATCACCACTTGCCAACGAGGTGGTAGTTTTCAAATGGAGATTGCTCTAGTATGTTGTTCGGCCATTTTTGAGTTGTTACCTTGCAACTCTATGCTCATATCATACACTCACACTTGGGAATTTCTTTGGTGCTGCTGTTTTTTCTTGTGTGAGGTACTAAAATCAGATTGCACTTCGCTGACTTCGGCCTTGAACAGCAGAGATTATTTGTTCCTTCGCACCTATTCTACTTTTGGAGTGCATCCTATGGAGGTTTGTGAAGCAATTTTTGATAGTTTCTTTACTATATTGGTTTTGGAGAATGAACTTCCACATGCTTTGGCTTTCCCTTCTGAGACTCTTGGAGTTGGAACAGTAAGAGTGATTAGAAGTCTTCATGGTGGTGTCGATATAATTCAGTTGATGCATAGTAGCTCCAGAAGAAGCCATGAGGCTGAATTTGTTGAGATCTTGCAAAGGATTGCTTTCCTCTTTGCAAGAAGATTTGAAGATATCATTTTTTCCATCAGGGCTTCGTTTGTTACAATATGGAGGTATGTTGAGGAGTTTGATTTTGAGTTGAGCAGCCTGTCCATTGTGGTTGACAGTGGTATAGTTGATACTGTTGACTTTGGGCCTCTTGGACATGAGACGTCGCATGAAGCTGGTCTCAGTCCTTTAAGATTTTTCAGTATGAGTATCATGGACAGTAACACTTTGGGGTTACAAGGAAGGTTAGTGCAGTATAGGCATGATGATTTCACGGATGTGATCAGAGTGGAGCAGCATCGGCATGGTGGGTCCTTCCTGCGATGGGTTTGGGAACCAGGGATCATACTTGTTGCGTATGGTTTAGTTTTAAAATTTCTGGAGTTGTGGTGGTATTGCTTGAGGACAAGCAATTTTGGGAAGGGCGGATTGTAATGTCCCCTTCTCAAAACCTGATCTTTCCAGTGACCGTTGGCTTTTTTCTGGGAACCCGAAGGCTAGTCGGAAGGTAAAATTAGGGTTTCCTAATTTTGAGGAGGTCATTGTTCAGAGATGGTAGATTCAATGGCGGATTCTTTCTGGGTTTTCAGAAAGCTTCGCAGTGGTATGTTCATCTCGGCATTCTGAGCATTTCCAGGAATTTACTATTTTTAGTAAATTCTATTTTTGGCAGTTCAACAGTCGGATCCAGCTTGGTTGACTTCCTATGTCAGTTTGATCAGTTGACTTGGTCATTATTGGCTTCAGGGCACAATTGGAGAGATAAGTTGATATAATTAATTAAAAAGTCAAGTTTTAATATTATATTCGAACATTGACCCCTTGGCCTAGTCTATTGACTTTATGTTGTTTTGAAAAGTGGGCTTTTTGAGGGTGGCGCCTCATTAAAGATTATTTTATATTTTACATTTTATCCAAAGTCAAAACAAGCTATAAAGGGGACGCAATTATTAAAGTATTGATTTTAATTAAAAAGTCAATATTGAGCTTGAAGGAAATGGACGCCATCCTTGAAAGAGATTAGGGTTTTTGCCTTGAAGAGGAGATTAGGGTTTTGAGAAGTCAACGAGAAAGTTATAAAAGGAAGGCTTTGATCATCATTTGGGATCTTTTGTCGACTATACTGTTATGCTGCCGGATTGGCTCTGGGACTGCTTCGAGGAATGAAGGCCTCCTAGCTTGGGCATCACTTCGTGTTTGCAAGACAACATCTAGTGGTGATTCGATCATTTGTGAGTTTGCATTTGTATTTGTGCTTTGCATTCCGTTTGGTCTTGTTAAGTAAGTTTGCATTTTAGAGAATTTCTGTATTTGCTGTTTTAGCTACAGCAGATTGGGGTTTTTGTTTGTAATTCAAAAAATACAAAAATATTGTTTGTGGGTATTGTCTTATTCAATTTGTGTGGGATAGACGAACATATTCCTAGAGTTCTAGAATTTATTGTCAAGCCTTTTATTTTTAAAGAGAAATCGAACTTTTCAGCAGGCCGTACCATTTGAGGCTGTCTTGAAATTCGTGCAAGTTGTATTAAGGCATTTAGGGTCTGTTTTAGTGTTTGATCTTGGTCGCCCTTGTCATTAGAGTGCATTGCATTTTGTTTCACTTCATTCGGATCAGATTTAAGGAAATTACGAACAATTCTTTGAATTTGTAAGCTGCTGGTTATGTAACACAAAGTGCAGATCTGATACGACAGTTTATGAAATCTGCATCTTCCATTCTTGGTTGGTGTCAAGATTGCTTTATAACCTTTGCAGAGGATTCTTATTGTATGCACCATTGAAAGAACATCTTATATACTGATTTGCAGGCAATGTTATGTTGTAAACTGGCAGTAGTACTGACCAGTTGTTCTTTGAATATTGTTTACTTGCTGTTGTAATTCTCTAAGCTTCTTCAATAATTATTGTAATAGATTTACCTCCGCCCTATGGTAGCTACTTCCCATTCTGGGTAGCAAGCACATTCTGGGTGTTGAGCAGTTTCATCTTTCAGCATTATTTCTTTCTAGCATTGCTTTGTAATTCACTCCGTCATATGGTCGCCCCTCACTCCGCTTTGGATTGGGTAGCACATACTTGACGTTGAGTTCTTTTCTGCAATTAGAATAGAGGACCCTCTGACCAATGCTCACCATCATCGGTGCCATCCTGGTTAGAGTTACAGCTTAAGCAGTTTGTTTCAGATCCTCTGACCAATGCTCGCCATCATCGGCGCCATTCTGGTTAGGGTTGCTTCTTGCACGTTTTGGTTTATCCATCTAACCTTAACGGGTGCACTGTTTGTAATTGGTTTGTAATCTGCAATTTGAAAAAGAAAAAATTTGGCTCGGAATATTTCAGTGGTATCAGAGCCAAGATCCTGCCATCCTGTGCCCATCAGAGTTCACTTGACAGAGAAAACAGATTCTACATCAGAGGTCAGAGCTGAGTTCAGTATTAGTTTTCAGAAGTTTCAAAGATGTTGCATTTTCTAAGGCCTATGGGTCGTGAGAAGTCAGATTCAACTATGGCATCGGAGGAAGGAAAGGTTAGTGATGTCGTAAGGGACTTCATTGAATATGCAAGTTTATAGATTTTATGAAGCAGATCTGAATTTTTAAATAAGAAATCGCCCTTCTTGGCTGGGCCGTACCTTTCAGCTTCTTGAAACTCGTGCATTAAATGTTTCTTGCATTTTAGGTCTGTTCTTTGGTTGGGATTTAGGCGCCTCCATCATATGAATGTTTTGCATTCAGTCTTAGGGTGTTTGAATAAGTATTAAGGGAGTTCCGAGCAATACAATAGTTCTATATGTTGCTGGTTATTCACTATAATGGTTGATATCTGCGTTTTAAGTCTGTTTCTTGTGTTAGATCTGAACGCCATCATGTTAGTATTGCTTTGCATATAATTTCATGTCAATTGAGTGTGTAGTATGGGAGTTTCGAACTGCCTAAGGTAACTATTTGCTGCTGGTTAAAAGAGGAGACTGCTGATCTGTCAATACAGCTAAAAGAAATCTGTATTTCCATTGCTGGTTGGTGTTGAGAGTTCTCAAGCCTTTGCGGATACTTCATCGGGGTTGGCCAAGTTGAGAATAAGGTTGGATCTATTGAATAATCTCTTCATTTCAGTTCAATTCTCAGCATAGGGACTTGTTAATGCTGATTTGTATTGTTAGTAAGTTATCATCTCTCATATTGTGGCAAGTGAATGATCTTCTTGTAAACTGACAGTAGTACTGGCAGTATCTATCGAGCTTTCTCACATCCGAATTGTAATGCTTTATTTCATACAAAGTTATTGTAATAGTTACAGCTCCGCCCTATGGTAGCTACTATCCAGTTTGGGTAGAAAGCACATTCTGGGTGTTGAGTAGTTTCATTTCTCAGCATTTATCTTTCAAGCATTGTTTTGTATTCACTCCGTCATATGGTCGCCCCTCACTCCGCATTGGATTGGGTAGCACATACTTGGCGTCGAGTTCCTTTCCAGCATAAGCAGTTTGTTTTAGATCCTCTGACCAATGCTCGCCATCATCGGCGCCATTCTGGTTAGAGTTGCTTTCTTGCACGTTTTGGTTTCTTCCTCTAACCTTAACGGGTGCACTGCTTTGTAATTTGAATTTGAAAAAACGAAAAAAATTTGGCTCGGAATATTTCAGTGGTATCAGAGCCAAGATCCTGCCATCCTGTGCCCATCAGAGTTCACTTGACAGAGAAACAGATTCTACATCAGAGGTCAGAGCTGAGTTCAGTATTAGTTTTCAGAAGTTTCAAAGATGTTGCATTTTCGAAGGCCTATGGGTCGTGAGAAGTCAGATTCAACTATGGCATCGGAGGAAGGAAAGGTTAGTGATGTCGTAAGGGACTTCATTGAATATGCCAGACAGTTTAAAAGACAATGTGAAGATGAGGCTGTCAAACTCCGTGAGCAATATCAAACCATGCCAGATGATTATAGGTACAATGTTTCATTTGATTCCCATTTGAAGTGTGTGGCGTCAGTGGAGCCCGAAAAGTGGAAGATGGTGGACCACATTAGGAAAAGGATAAAAAGGGAAGCAGAACAAGCTATGTTCGAAGAATCAAAGAAGGAAGGAGATGAAGTGCCTATTTGTGGATTGCAGCCGACAAATATGCAAGTTGAAGAGAAAAATCAGTCATCTAGCATTGAAGATGGCACAAACAAGGTGCACATATCACATCAAAATGATCGTGAGCTCGAAGGAGAAAACGTGACAGTTGAAGAGTGTGTGGAAGAGCCTCATAATACGCCCCTTGACTTGCATGTGATAGCAAGTGAAGAAGAGCAAGTTGAAGGAAATACTATTGGTGTCTTTGAATCAGCTTATGACCGTTACCAAAGTGATGATGTTGGTAATGATTTCGAGGTGTTTGTACCTCCTCTTGTCGAAGATTTAGTGATGGATAGTTTTCCTCTTGTTGCTGTTCAAACTCCTCAAGAGTTTTCACAAGATGAATTTATTACAAGTGATCAAGAAGACCTCTATGGCATGCATATGACTGTTCATGAGGAGATCAGAAACATACCTATAGATGATAGGTTCATTGAAGATAAGGATGATAAAAAATTTCAAACAGCTAGCTCTAAAGATTCCCTACTTCCTTTCAGTGACAGTGCTAAGGGTGGTTTTGAGTTTGAACTTCAGACCCAACCATTAGAGGGAGGTACTTATGAAGACATCAGCTTTAGTGATTTGGGAGTTGACCTATTCCAAGAATCGACACTCCAAATGTTGCACAAAGAATACTTTTCTTGTGATCAAAACAATCAGCCTCTCACCATTTGGGATCCAGGTGTGAAGGCACTTAGTGATGACAAACCGGTATGGGATGAATTTCCCTTTGATCCGGATGAAGAAATGGAACTTGATAAGGGTTCTCTATCAGCAGACAATGGTGTTAATGTGCTTAAGTTTGGGGCTGCTTTCAAGTTTGTTCAAAGTAACATGGGAGAGGAAACAGAGTTTGAGGGCCATTTGGCTCTTGAAGATGAAAGGTTTGGAGGAATTACCAAACACAAATCTGATTTATCAAGGCATGAAGCTGATTGCAATCAACGAGTTGAAGACTTAGTGAAGTATGATGCTTTCCAAGACATTGAGCATTCTCCACTAGTTGGTGGTGAAGTACAAGAATGTTGGGGCTACAATGAGGGCAGCAAATGCGTGAAACGAAGTTCTGATTTTCAGTTGCGGCCTATCAACAATTTACCATCTTCAGATTCTTATGGGTGGGAAGATCAATTCAAGGTGTCCGTTAACAGGGAAGTGCAAGCTCTATCCCTATTTGATCGCACACATAGCTTGGTTGAAGAGCTTTACTGGAGGGCTCGGCTTGATGAGAGACGTGGAGGAGTGACAGATGAAGTTGCTCTTTCTAATTTGCAACTTATCAAAGATTCCTTGGAGACCATGAAATCCAAGTACATAGGCTTGATTGAAGATAGAGATCATGCCGTTGAATCTGCAAAGAAGGCCTTCCTTGTTTTCGAAGAAAGGGAGAATATGGTTGATGAGCTCACTTTGGAGCTTAAATCAACAAAGGACAAGTTGAAAGAAACTCAGTTGACTCTAAGAAAGATTCAAGACCAGTTTGCAGATTTCAAACTTTTCAAGGAGCAAGAGGATGCACGAAGAGCTGGAGAAATCAAGCAAGTAATTGATGAGATTGATAGTCTTCGAGAGGAGTTTGATCTTGAAGGTTTCACAAGAAAATCAAAGGTTGCATGTGCAGATTTGGAGCAGCAAGACGAAAGGAATGACTTTCAAGTTTATGACAATCCTCTTTTTCAAGAAGGTGATGAGAAAAGTTATGATAATCCTCTCTATGAAGTAGAGGATGAAATAGAGAATGAAACTGAGTTTGGTTTCCAGTGCTTGGATGCCTCGATATCACTCCATGAGGAAGTGCCACGTCTGTTGATTAGTAATGAATGCATAAGTGGGTTTGAGGATGAAGTCTATACATGGGAAGTGTTGATTCGAGGAGATTTCAACATCTTCGACACCAAGGTGTTAACAAGGCAAGATTTGGTAGCTGCTGGTAACTTCAGTACAGCAGCAAGAAGCGAAGATTTAAGTCTTGTTACTCATGAAGAAGGGAATGAAGATGGACCAGAACTGGGTGTTTGCATGTTTGTCAATCCATTCCTTTGGTTGAACAATACTTTGGCACATATTGGTCTATTTTTGGATTTGGATTTGAAGTCATTTAATAGTTCATGCTCCCATGTTGTTGAAGCTTTCATAGATAGGCTTCAAAGGTTCATTAGCGGAGGCATCAATCTCTTCAGTATGCACTTGATCCTTACTAGCATTTGGGAATGTGTTGAGTTTTCTTTTCAGTATGTTGGAGATCACTTTCAGTTGGGTATCCATGCTTGGGATTCTCAATATGGGTTGATAGAGCTTATTACTTGTGGAAAGAAGGACTTTTTGAAGGATAAGGATCAAAATTTCAGTATTAATGATGTTGTGACTTTCTTTTCCAGCCCCATGATGGTTCCGTTTGTTCATCGACAAATGGATTGGAGAGAAATTTTGAGTATGGATTGGAAAGAGGAACAATTGGTTGCTCTTGGCGTTGATCCTTGGCTAAGACAAGAGCAGATTTTGAGACTCGTGCTTGCTGGTTGGAGGCAGACCAGCCCTGTTACTTGTGGAGTTACTCTCGTTTGGGAGAGTTTTTTCATCACCACTTGCCAACGAGGTGGTAGTTTTCAAATGGAGATTGCTCTAGTATGTTGTTCGGCCATTTTTGAGTTGTTACCTTGCAACTCTATGCTCATATCATACACTCACACTTGGGAATTTCTTTGGTGCTGCTGTTTTTTCTTGTGTGAGGTACTAAAATCAGATTGCACTTCGCTGACTTCGGCCTTGAACAGCAGAGATTATTTGTTCCTTCGCACCTATTCTACTTTTGGAGTGCATCCTATGGAGGTTTGTGAAGCAATTTTTGATAGTTTCTTTACTATATTGGTTTTGGAGAATGAACTTCCACATGCTTTGGCTTTCCCTTCTGAGACTCTTGGAGTTGGAACAGTAAGAGTGATTAGAAGTCTTCATGGTGGTGTCGATATAATTCAGTTGATGCATAGTAGCTCCAAAAGAAGCCATGAGGCTGAATTTGTTGAGATCTTGCAAAGGATTGCTTTCCTCTTTGCAAGAAGATTTGAAGATATCATTTTTTCCATCAGGGCTTCGTTTGTTACAATATGGAGGTATGTTGAGGAGTTTGATTTTGAGTTGAGCAGCCTATCCATTGTGGTTGACAGTGGTATAGTTGATACGGTTGACTTTGGGCCTCTTGGACATGAGACGTCGCATGAAGCTGGTCTCAGTCCTTTAAGATTTTTCAGTATGAGTATCATGGACAGTAACACTTTGGGGTTACAAGGAAGGTTAGTGCAGCATAGGCATGATGATTTCACGGATGTGATCAGAGTGGAACAGCATCGGCATGGTGGGTCCTTCCTGCGATGGGTTTGGGAACCAGGGATCATACTTGTTGCGTATGGTTTAGTTTTAAAATTTCTGGAGTTGTGGTGGTATTGCTTGAGGACAAGCAATTTTGGGAAGGGCGGATTGTAATGTCCCCTTCTCGAACCTGATCTTTCCAGTGACCGTTGGCCTTTTTCTGGAAACCCGAAGGCTAGTCGGAAGGTAAAATTAGGGTTTCCTATTTTTAAGGATGTCTTTGCTCGGAGTTGGTGGATTCAATGGCGGATTCTTTCTGGGTTTTCAGAGAGCTTCGCAGTGGTATGTTCATTTCGGCATTAAGAGCATTTTCAGGAATTTACTATTTTTAGTAAATTCTATTTCTGGCAGTTTTTCAGTTGGGTTCAGCATGGTTGACTTCCTACTTCAGTTTGGTCTGTTGACTTGGTCATTATTGGCTTCAGGGCACAATTGGAGAGATAAGTTGATATAATTAATTAAAAGTCAAGTTTTAATATTATATTCGGACGTTGACCCCTTGGCCTAGTCTATTTGACTTTATGTTGTTTTGAAAAGTGGGCTTTTGAGGGTGGCACCTCATTAAATATTATTTTATATTTTTCATTTTGTCCAAAGTCAAAACAAGCTATAAAGGGGACGCATTTATTAAAGTATTGATTTTAATTAAAAAGTCAATATTGAGCTTGAAGGAAATGGACGCCATCCTTGAAAGAGATTAGGGTTTTTGCCTTGAAGAGGAGATTAGGGTTTTGAGAAGTCAACGAGAAAGTTATAAAAGGAAGGCTTTGATCATCATTTGGTATCTTTTGTCGACTATACTGTTATGCTGCCGGATTGGCTCTGGGACTGCTTCGAGGAATGAAGGCCTCCTAGCTTGGGCATCACTTCGTGTTTGCAAGACAACATCTAGTGGTGATTCGATCATTTGTGAGTTTGCATTTGTATTTGTGCTTTGCATTCCGTTTGGTTTTGTTAAGTAAGTTTGCATTTTAGAGAATTTCTGTATTTGCTGTTTTAGCTATAGCAGATTGGGGTTTTTGTTTGTAATTCAAAAAATACAAAAATATTGTTTGTGGGTATTGTCTTATTCAATTTGTGTGGGATAGACGAACATATTCCTAGAGTTCTAGAATTTATTGTCAAGCCTTTTATTTTTAAAGAGAAATCGAACTTTTCAGCAGGTCGTACCATTTGAGGCTGTCTTGAAATTCGTGCAAGTGGTATTAAGGCATTTAGGGTCTGTTTTAGTGTTTGATCTTGGTCGCCCTTGTCATTAGAGTGCATTGCATTTTGTTTCACTTCATTCGGATCAGATTTAAGGAAATTACGAACAATTCTTTGAATTTGTAAGCTGCTGGTTATGTAACACAAAGTGCAGATCTGATACGACAGTTTATGAAATCTGCATCTTCCATTCTTGGTTGGTGTCAAGATTGCTTTATAACCTTTGCAGAGGATTCTTATTGTATGCACCATTGAAAGAACATCTTATATACTGATTTGCAGGCAATGTTATGTTGTAAACTGGCAGTAGTACTGACCAGTTGTTCTTTGAATATTGTTTACTTGCTGTTGTAATTCTCTAAGCTTCTTCAATAATTATTGTAATAGATTTACCTCCGCCCTATGGTAGCTACTTCCCATTCAGGGTAGCAAGCACATTCTGGGTGTTGAGCAGTTTCATCTTTCAGCATTATTTCTTTCTAGCATTGCTTTGTAATTCACTCCGTCATATGGTCGCCCCTCACTCCGCTTTGGATTGGGTAGCACATACTTGGCGTTGAGTTCTTTTCTGCAATTAGAATAGAGGACCCTTTGACCAATGCTCACCATCATCGGTGCCATCCTGGTTAGAGTTACAGCTTAAGCAGTTTGTTTCAGATCCTCTGACCAATGCTCGCCATCATCGGCGCCATTCTGGTTAGGGTTGCTTCTTGCACGTTTTGGTTTATCCATCTAACCTTAACTGGTGCACTGTTTGTAATTGGTTTGTAATCTGCAATTTGAAAAAGTAAAAAATTTGGCTCGGAATATTTCAAAGGGGAGTCGCGATATGTTTTGGAAACAATAAAAAGTTAAAAGGTTCCAAAGGGTGCAATCTGTTTTGAAGTTAGCAGTTCAAAGGACCTGCTTAAAACAAAGGTCTGTCTTTTGACAAAAATACATAAGTGATTGATTTTTCAGGTTTGGTTGAAAGGAATTGTGTAGAGTTGGAAATTAACCAATTGCAGAAGTATCTCTTGTGTGAGTTCAAAAGAAGAACATATATCACAAAGGAGAGATAGATTGATGCATGAAGCAGATCTAGTGAAAGATCTTATCTACATTTTGAAGTTTTTCAGTCAAGAAAGCCAAGGTTGGTGCCTTGCAAGAAGGAGTTGCTGCTCCTTGTAGGTTGGTGCCTACATATTTGAGTAAGCAGTTGGTGCCTCTAGTAGGTTGAAGCCTACACCATTGTAAATCCATTTTTATTATAAAGTACATAATTTTTGTACCGTGGTTTTCACCCTCAAGGGTTTCCACGTAAAATCTTGTTGTCAACTTGTTCATACTGTTATTTTCTTGCATAGTTGATATTGTTTAGAGTTTGAAGTTGATAAAAGTTGAGAGGGTA
>VDFB02213967.1:0-19365 GCA_007258455.2 Sequoia sempervirens
CCCCTTGAGTTGGTCCATAGTGATCTTATGTCATTCCCAACTCCTTCTTTTTCAGGGGCCAAGTATGTGCTAACATTCATTGATGATTTTTCCCGCCGGACATGGGTCTATTTTCTGAAGCTCAAGAGTGAAGTCCTCACCAACTTCAAGACTTTCAAAACATTTGTGGAGAAGCAGTCAAGTTTTTCTCTTCGACAGATACGCACAGATAATGGGGGGGAGTATGTCAATTAGGCATTTCAGGATTTTTGCAGTGCGTATGGTATCCTTCATCAACACACAGTTCCTTACACTCCTCAGCAGAATGGTGTGGTGGAGAGAAAGAACAGGACTCTCAGGGAAATGGCCAATTGTATGATTCAGTCTAGGTCCATGGCTCCCGCCTTTTGGGCCGAAGCTATCAATTGTGCCAACTATATTCAAAATCGTATGCCCCACAAGGCAGTGCGAAATATGACCCCTGAGGAGGCTTGGTCTCATCACAAGCCTAATGTATCCTTCTTCAGAGTATTCGGTAGTGAGGCTTGGGCATTCATTCCGAATGGTCGGCATAAATCCATGGAGAAGAAGAGTCAGCGTTACATCTTTGTTGGCTATTGTGAGGATGTGAAGGCATACAGATTGTTTGATCCTAACACACGAGAGGTTCATTTCCGACGTGATGTTCAGTTTTCTAAGACCTTCACCCAGCCAGATCCTCCTTCGACTTCTTCTTCATCACAACCTACTCAATCTTCTTCAGTTGATGATAATTTGCTACTTGAGGGAGACTTTGATGATGGTCTTGATGAACCTCCTCCTCACTCATCCACTAGGCCACGCTGGGCTCGAGTTACTCTTGAGGAGGCTGGTCCTCTTGTTGGTGATCCCATAGACACTTGCCGCACTCGTTCTCAGACTTCTGGAATTAATTTTTTGAGTCATGCAGTTTCAGATGATCCTCAGAAGTTTTCAGATGCTTCGGGTATTCCAGAGTGGGATAGTGCTATGGCTGATGAGTATTCTTCTTTGATGAAGAATCATACTTGGGATCTTGTGCCTCTTCCTAAGGGAAGAAAGTTGGTTCGATGCAAGTGGGTGTATCATACCAAGTATGCAACAGATGGTTCCATTGACAAGTACAAGGCTCATCTTGTTGCAAAGGGGTTTTCTCAGGTTGAAGGGATTGACTATTCTGAGACCTTTGCTCCTGTTGCCAAGATGGATTCTATTCACCTTGTCCTTGCTATAGCTGCATCTCAGGGATGGTCAGTATTTCAGATGGATGTGAAGAGTGCTTTCTTGCATGGGGATCTTCATGAGGAGATCTATATGGAGCAGCCACCAGGTTTTGTGCAGGACTCTTCACTTGTTTGCAGGCTTCGACGTTCATTGTATGGTCTCAAACAAGCCACTCGGGCTTGGTATGAGAAGATGGATAGTTTCTTGCTTGCTTCCGGCTACACTCGTTGCCATTCCGATCCCACAGTTTATACACAGAGACATGGAGAGGATCTACTTATACTTGTGCTCTACGTGGATGATTTGATTCTCACAGGGAGTTCTACTTCCATGATTCAGAGTACACAGCGAGCATTGATGGAGCGATTTGATATGACCGACCTTGGTCTTTTGCATTACTTCCTTGGTCTTCAGATTCATCAGACTTCTGAGGGGATCTTCATTTTCCAGCAGAAGTATGCTCTTGATTTGCTTCAGAGATTTGGAATGGCTGATTGCAAGCCTGCCCCTACTCCATTCCAGTCAGGTGTTGTACTGTCTTCCAGTTGCACTACTCCTATAGTTGATCCTACCTTGTATCGACAGTTGGTTGGCAGTCTTTTGTACTTGACACATAGTCATCCTGATATTTCCTTTGCGGTTGGACTTGTCTCTCGCTTCTCACAGGAGCCTCATGAGAGTCATTGGAAAGCCGCCAAGCATATCTTGCGATACATTCAGGGCACTACTCATTTTGGCATCCACTACACTTCTCGTGCATCTCGATTGTGGGCTTCACCACTCGGGGATAATGTGATGTCAATGATCGGGTGCCCATCGGGCTTTGGTTTTTTCCTTGGTTCTAGTCCGATTGTATGGTCATGCAACAAGTAGACTACTATTGCATTATCATCGATTGAGGCTGAGTATCGAGGTGCAATTCTAGCTAGTCATGAGGTTTTGTGGCTTCGTCAGTTAATGACTAAGTTTGGATTCACATCCACTCATCCCACTACTCTTTGGTGTGACAATCAAAGTGCTATCTCATATTTCACGCGAACCTGCTGGAGCATCAAGGGACTAACTATATGGAGTATCCACATGCACTTCCATCAGCACCATCCGTGATGGTGGTGTTCTCACTTTGGAGTATTTGCCTACGATTAGCTGTGTCAGCAGACATCTCTTCACTAAACCTTTAGCATCACCATTATCTTCCCGCCATTTATCGATGCTTGGGGTGAAGGAATTTGTCCTTGGGGGGTCTTGAGGAGTCCTCCTTCCTTCATTAGTTTTCTTTGTTTCTTTTCTCTTTTGGAGAGGAGTTTTCTCCCACAGGGTTTTTCTCCTTTTCTCCACTTGTGAGAGTTTTTGTTTTGTACATGGGTACCTCATCAGGCCTAGTTGTCGGGACCCATATTTTCATTTTGCATTGGTTTGTACCTCCCTAAGTTGCACTTAAGGTGTTGGTGTGAATAAGTCTTGTACCTAGTTTATTCCTTTTACTAGGGACTTAGGGACTTAATTCACATGTTAAGTTTACTTAGGATATTAGTTGTCATATCTAGATAAGTATTAGTTGTCTTATCTAGAATTTCCACTTTCCTAGGTAGTTATGAGTTAGTTGTCTCATGTGATAGGATTAAGACACTTGTCATGATCTTGTCTTATCCTATCTCTCATCCTTGCCTTTATAAGCAAGGCATCTCTAGCATATTTGTTAATTTGCATATAGCATTGTATAGTATTGCATTGATCATATTGTATCATATTGCAATCCTTGTTTGGTGGAATAGCATCTTCCATTGTTGCTTCTCTCTATCTCTTGTGGAGGTTCTTTGGTGTTGTAGATTGAAGATCTTGGGTTGTTAACTCCAAATAGAATCCCATCACCAGTGCAAGAGGTGGAGCTTGAAGAAGGTGATCAAGGTAAGCAGTTCCCTGAAAAGGAAGAAGATAAAACAACAGAACAACAGGAAGAAGCAAGAACAGAGGAAATCCGGGTAGAACCTGCAGCCCCGGACTGGCTTGAAAAAGAGATTGCAAGGAAGAAATAGGTAGTTGTCGAAGACACTCCCTTGGATTGGGATGAAATGCTATCTAAAATTGGCAAAGGAAAGAAAAAGAAGGCAGCTAAGCTAGTTTCAAAGATGGAGAGAGATGAAGCGAATAATCGAGTTATCCACATTGCCACCCCTGCCGCGGACAAGACAAGAGAAGATGTCACTGGGGGAGATTACAATATACAAACTATTAACCTAGGACCGGCATCCATGGAGCAGGATATAGAGGAATATGAAGGGTCTAGTGCTGTGATCATCGGCAGATTGAGGAAGGAGACCCAGACCAAGCACGAGCTGAGGAAAGAAAATGAAAGACTTAGGAAATGCTTGGAGGAGGTAATGAAACCCTTGCAATCTCTCCACCCATCTTCTTCTGCCACTCCTGGCTTTCTGCCCAAGGAAACTATCTCTGAGATTGAAAAGATGAAGACTTCGGCTCAAACTACAACAGATTGGTTGAAGGATGTGCAGGTAAAAGGAGATAGTGCAATCAAGGATATCCTGTCGGTTGGGAAGGATGCAGTCCAAGCCAAGGAATTATTGGAGCATGTGCTATCCCAGGACAAAGAAGACATTGACCTCTTGCTGCAGAAATCCAAGGTCATCATAGAGCATGGTAAAGAACAACTGGCTGTGGATGGGATCCTTCCTTCCTCCAGATTAAATGAACCCTGGGAATGGTTTGAGGCTCTGCAGATTCGGCATAAGGCCATGAAAAAGATCCAGAAGCGAAAGAAGCAAATAGATGGTGATCTTACTGGGGTGTATGAGGGCTGCATTGCATTCTTTGAGGTTATGACTGGTAGGAGAAAGATTGCTCCCAAATACCTAAGTCTGGAGCAACTCAGGGAATGGTGGCATGAAGTTTATGCCCCAGATTCTGAGAGTGTTATAACTGGCCACCAGCTAGATGATGCAGCCACATATCTGGCAGTAATGGATAAGTATCATGCCAACAAGGATGATTGGGATAAGACGGTTAAACAGTCAAAGGAGGAGATTGGCTCCATAGAATGTCGGCTTAGGATATTGCCTTTGCCACCTGTCACCGAATTGGATGGAGCATTTTTGAAGGTTCAAGGATCGTTGGCCCAGAGCAAGGATAAGGGAGGCGACAGTTAATGCCTATTTTGAGATTTGTGCTTCCCTATTATTATAGGGCATGTATTGATCCGGGCTGCATTGGGGACCGTGTCTAGGCTGACCTTGATGATGTATCGGCATTTAATGTGTGCCTTATTTTGAATTCCTAAGGCCGACTTGTTTTGGCAGTTGTTTTGTTTTGTAAATGTTTGGTTGGGCCGACATATCTTGTGAATTTTCTATAAAGGGCATTCTTGCCTCATTGTAAGGGGTTAGCTAGAAAATAATAGAGATAAGTAAGAGACAGAAAGAGTTAGAGCATTTGGTTAATTTCTTGAAGCAAGTATTGTAAACAAACAGTGGAATTGTTGCAGCATTTTGGTGATCTAATACAATTGAAGACATTGTGGTTTTCCTGGTGCAATCTCTTGTGTTATTTCATCTTGCATGGTTCCTGTTGTTTTATTTTTCAGATTGCTTAAAGATTTAGGGTTTAGTGTTCAAAATTAAATTAGTTATAGTTTGGTGAATGGTGTTTATGATTTCATATTTGGAATGTTTGTAGCAATCTCTGGTCTATACTCCCAGTAACTATCTGATTGTAGTAGGCTGGTGAAGTCAACCTGGACCATATATTTACATGTGCTTAAGTTCGATTGTGGATGAATGTCTATGATTTGAAAATCTATATACCTTAGAAGATTGCACCGTTCTTGTGACATTGCATTGTGGGTTAAGCAAGAATTGGTTATTTGAGATTGGTCCATTCCAGATATCTGTCATTTGCATTACTCATTCTAGGAATAGTTTAGATTTCATCATATTCTTGCACCCTTATCTTTTGTTATTTCTTTATTATCTGGTTAGATTTAGGATTAGAGATCATTATATTGCAAAATCTGATAAATTGAAAGATATAGTTTGCTTGTAGTAAGGTCCCTTTGTGATTACCAACATTTTCACATATTATCTGAGTTGTTTATGCATTGTCATGACCTGACACCCAAGAGACCTTGGGGTGATTTTCAGTGATTTATTGTTGAAAATAACCTTTCAAGAGAGATAGGATATTGTATTATGTCCGAGTTGTTGCCGCAGAAAACACCATCAAAAGAATCCATAGGTTTTTCAACAAATAAAAAATTAGAAGACTTGGAAGTATTCTCTCATGCCTTTTGATGTCCATTGGATGAGTTTTCATTCTTAGATGTGGCATTAGCTTTGCTTAGTAATAACTTGGGAGTATTTTGAGTACCATTTTTATTTGTATTTTGTTGGCTTCAAGTTAGAGTTGTATAAGTAGACTCGAGTAGTGTAAATATCTCCACCCCTTTCATCACTAGGTTCGAATTCAAAGTATCCAATAGCAAAGTCGACAAACTGATTTGAGGCATCTTCTTCATCAATGACTTCTTTAATGAATTATTTTATCACAGTCATTTACATAAATATGTTCATTTCTAGATAGTCCACTCCATCATGGTCAGTGGTAAGATGAAAGGTGCACATGTTCTTCTTACCTCCTCCTAGAGGTGCTTCAATTTCCAGCCTCCGCTAAGTAGGAGGGACATGAATTTTTTTTCTATTTGATGGAAATTTCCCTTTCCTTAGGATGTCTTGGTATAGTTGGGAACCCTTAGGAATTTTCCTTTTTAAGGAAATTATGTCATTGGTGAGCCTTTGGATCATGGGATCAGAGGAAGTGTAGGATTGTGACTTACTAGAGTGCAACTCTCTTTTCCATTTACCCATTGTGATAAGATCATCTTCTAGTTCAATAGCCATGACCTATGTTGCATCTAAGGTGTCCACTTGTGCTCTCCTTGGGTGGAAACTGATATCTAACATCAATGTCATCACCAAAGAAAAATGGACAACATATGACCAAAAAATATAGTGATCACCATAGCTCCACACAAGATCCAAAATCCAATGTCATGTGAATAAAAACATCCAGGAAGAAGAATAAGACCAAAGAGAGAATGTGAAAATCAAAACCTATAGCATGTCCTACACACACCTCTAAATGCTAAGCTATGATAAGTATGATCTCCTCTATAAAACCCCAAAGAGAATATAACTATCCAAATCTAACCATAAACAAGATGTATGCATCTCAAACCAAAGGAAGATCAAACCAAATCCATTCCTAAACCAAGGAATAAGCCCAATAACATCGCCTAAACATAACATCAATGAACAATCTCACAATGCATAAGGAGATAAACATTCCAACATCCCTCAAATGAACCCTCTATAACTAACAAAGCATGAGAAGATAAAGCATAAAACTTAATGCAGTACTTGAAAGTAACAATCGGCAATACCTCTCAAATGATTAACCGTCGACTAGAACAAGAGTGGGGAATGAGAACATTCCTCCAAGATATCCAAGTCATCATGAATCATCTAAGAAAAATCTCCTCATAGGTCCATGCTGAACTCATGTCCAACCAAGATGTAGGCTCCTCAGAATTCCAATTGAAACCTCAACAATGAGCAACCATCTCAACACATGTCTCTAATCACAAGCAAAATCCTAGCCACACCTATGTCTCCAAGTATCTATGAGTACCTGTAACTAATCAATCAATTCCAAACTACAAATGCAACCAAGAGTCATCATGAAGCTCCCAAGAAAAATATCAATGTACTCAATATCAAGAGAACTAACCAAGATCAAAGTTAAATCCCAAATGCATGTTTGCAAAATCTGAAACTCACCATGACATCATGATCTCACATCTCCTCAAAAGAAGATCATATGCTCCAATGAACATTTCATGCACCTATATCATGCCAAAAATCTAATCTAGAATCAAGGGTACATCATGACATAATACATAACCATCCTATCAAACAAAGATCACATGTCAAATGAAAAACCATGACACCTCAACCAAAGACTAAAGAATTCATCCATGGCTAACCAAGATGTCAACATCTCCAAACCACGTGAAGATAACCATCTCCTGCCAATGAAACCCAAGATTCCAATAAACCCTCACTATAGATGAAATAGGATCCAAGAGTCCATCCATGACACCAACAAACACTACAAAAGATCATCCACCACCAAGTGATGAATCCGCATCATCACCATAAGCTCCTATTGAACTATGATACCAAGCTATCCATGGAAACATGATAACCATCATCTAAATGAAGATCCTTCATGGCCCCAACACAATGAAAGAACTCAACACCGAGCTCCCAAAGGGAAGAGT
The DNA here is from genome assembly GCA_007258455.2 of Sequoia sempervirens. Lineage (NCBI taxonomy): Eukaryota > Viridiplantae > Streptophyta > Pinopsida > Cupressales > Cupressaceae > Sequoia > Sequoia sempervirens. The sequence goes on from VDFB02213967.1 coordinate 7,574, forward strand.
ACAAACCACAATTTCCAAACCAAGAAGATACAACACTACCAAACCATGACTGCAAAAAGTTCCCACTGAATCATGTAACCAAGTTATCCATGACATCGTGATAACAATATCCTCGATGAAGATCAACCATAACCATGATCCTCAAGCCAAGAAGATACACTGCCACAAATCAAACTAGAACCAATCCAACACCACAAACAAAGCACCTACATAAACAATCATGTCATGTCGAATTCCCTAAAGCACAAGGAACATCCATGACACCATGATCACCATCAAATCTACCGGTAACTCAATCAAACTGTGTCACACATGTTTGCATCACATAGTCAACTACATAGGTCTCACATCATGATTGCACTTGGTAATACCATCTCTCCTCCTCAACATGACAACCAAACCAACAAAACAAGTGACTAAACCAAGCCACCAATTTGAATATGTAACAACACTGAATTATCCATGGGCATAGACAACCCATATCCAAGCCATAAATGCAACATGTAAGTATAGACCACCTACAACATTACACAGCTTGTAGATTCAACAATGCAACATAAAAATCCAACAATACACCGATAACCATCTCAAATGAGAGTAATCAGAAATGTGCATGTGAGTATACAATGACTCCAATATCAAATCACCAAGATCTAAATAGCCATAAGCTCAAAAAATTGCCATAGTGAAAGTAACCCATAAACATCTCATATGGAAATAATAGTAAATAAATCATGCTAAAATAATCTCCAAACCTAAACCACTATGTAGTGCTTTGAAAAAGTTTTCCATCGACTATAAGAAGTCCAAAATCTGACTCCGTATGCACAAGTTATGACCTATCCAAGATTGAAGGGAACATCCAATTTACAACAAGAAAATCTAGAAAAACCATTGATACCACTATGAAGTACACGAAACCATCTTTACAACGAGGATAATAAGTTACAAAGTAGACACCCTAGGTGAAAGTTTTTCCCCCTGGAAAAAAGTTGCACAATTTGGCTATGTAAGGAAAAATTGGAGCCCCCCCCCTTAGTGTTTGGGTAGCAGCACCACCCGTAAAACTCTGGACGCGACACCACTTTGAAATATGGTATAATTTTTTAATTGGGCGGAATTTAAAAAAAAAAATCATGTTGGCGAGTTAATTTTTTTTTAAGTCGACAACTTTTATTTATGTCTAGTCAGGCCCACCCAACGAGATTGCCCACCAAAGCCAATAGCTCGTGGGTGACTAACAAGCAGGGTACCACCAGTGGTAACCTGACAGTACCAGTATTACCGGTACCACAAGGTGCCCTGTGTACCAGCTGTGTAGGGGGGTTTGCAGACCCCCACAACTTTTTAAATTTTTAAAAAAGAGTTTTTAATAATTTTTTTTAGGGTTTTCTATAATGCATAGAAATAATATATATTTTTTCATGTTGACCTACAGACAACCATACGACCATACGGTTGAGGGGCCATTAGGCAAAAAAATTCATTTTTTCGTAGTGGCCAAAATAGGACAAATTTTATGTCAATCTTCATCTCTCAAGCCTCCTAGATCGAATGGTGAGGTATGTTTTGTCTCAAAGGGTCATCTTCAAAATTTCCCCTACAAAAAATTTATGATGAACATCCATTAAAAACCCTTTTCAAATAAATATTCATAAACCCATATCTGCAAAAAATAGTCACAAATCTACAACCCCAAAATTCCAAATCTACAAAAAACATCTGCACAAAACCCTCATATCTTGCAATGTCTCCATTGTTTCCATGCAAGCCCTAGATTCAATTATACACCAGATCTACTGCAACAAGGGTTGTACAAACCACAACCATGGCTTTGATACTAAATGAAAGGAAATATGCATCCACCCAAGATAATTTCCACATAACCCAAATAGAGAAACAAACAGGTATTCATAATCCATATACAAAAGAATAGACAACATACCATCAAATATGGCACAAGATAAACCCTTAAGAGGGAAAAAACCCAACCTCCAAAAGCATCCATCACTCATGTATTATTCAACAATAAACATTACAATACATCTTCAAAGTCTTCCATGAACACTTTTGAAACATCAAGCCCTTTACAAGCAATCCATGTGAACAAGCATGTAACCACATCCCATGCCATGCTTCAACCCTCACAAATGCTAACAAGAGCTAACCTGCCAAGTATCCAACCTTAGACAACTACCCTTGTGTTTTCTTTTATATAAACAAGCTCACATAAGACCGCCAAGTGGTATTACATAAAACCATGTGACTAATACCACAAGCTTACAAAACCATTAACCTCTCATTTAATATTGTTGGTAAGTTTTTCCAATATTAAATATTATTCCCATGTGCAACCCCACATTAAATATCTAAACCAATGTTACATACAACACATAAAGTGGCCCCAAGAATGCTAGACCCATGTGATGCACACATCCCTAGATTGCCTAGGTGCATAACATAACAAATAAATATACATTATAACATTATGCAAGATGAACAACACACATTTTCCTAACATCTCTTGCATACTATGTCTAACCATGAAAAATTTTCATTTGATACTCTTCTTCCATGAGGCATCAGTTGTCTGCAATATTTGGGATAATGTTTCCATTGGCATACAACAAATTCACCACCAGCAATTCATCGACGAAAAACTCACCGCCAACAACTCACCGTGGGAAAATTCACCGCCATGAAAAATTCACCACCAAGTAAAATTCACCGCCATCAATTCACTACGGTGGAAAATTAACTGCATTAATATTTTTATTTTTATTATCATAAATCAAAGTTTTTGAAATATATATTAAAAAATATTAATGTAGTTAATTTTCCGCAGCGGTGAATTGTTGGCAATGAATTTTACTTGGCGGTGAATTTGTCATGGCAGTGAATTGTTGGCGATGCATTTTTCGTCAATGAATTGTTGGCGGTGAATTTTCCTTGGCAGTGAATTTGTCATGGCGGTGAATTTTCCCACGGTGAATTGTTGGCAATGAATTTTTCGTCGATGAATTGTTGGCGATGAATTTTCCTAGAGCCCTTTTCATTAACTAACTTCACAAGTTCTAATTCGAACATCCCCTTAAGATCACCAAGGGTACTTGACCAGATTGTCTCTTCTTTTTTGGTTGAGGTGATGTCTTTTTCTACTTTGGGCTTCAAGGCAACCATATCCCTTAACACTTTCTTCATGCCAGTAGTGAACAAGTTCCCTTTGTTTAAAATGTCAATGGACCACTCTTCTGTAGCTTTATAGAAAGCTTTACAATTATGTATTTTATTTACAATCTTCTTTCAAGCTAATGATGAAGGATCATAAACAACTTATGCCTAAGAAATTTGCTACAGAGCAATGCCAACTACAAACTTCAAGCATCAGTTAGAACTTTTATTTGACCTTTTAACTCATATTTGCTCTTTTTTACCTTGGTTGTTTGCTCCACCAATCTAGTTGTCGTTATCTAGAAATTATGTACATCTCCATCTCTTGTAGAAGGCCCTAAGTTAACTACGGTGACATTAAAATCACTAGAAATGGCCTAACCTACTTCTTTTTGCATAGAAGGGTGAGCTAATTCTACACATATGTTTCCAATACTATCATCCTCAAAAATACTAGATGTATTCTTTAACTATTTTGGCTTAGGAGTTATCTAGATCAACTAACCTACAAGGTCTCTCTCTAGAATATTCACTTGAACAATCTTCCTTTTCTTTGACAATGTTTTCTCAAGCCAAGAGGAGGTGGTAGGTGTGACAGCCGATTTGGAGCTAAAGGAGGAAAATAACATTCTCCTCAAGGAGGAGTAACATATTGATCTTGTTTTGAAGAGGAGGGAGGAGTAGGACCTACCCTAGGAGAAACATGTGTATGCCAACCAGGGGAAGGTTCAAGAGAAGAAGAAGAAGTACTTTCCTGAGATGGGGAAGTAGAGACATTGACTGTTACCTCACCTTATTCAGCTACTTCCTTATCTTTGGCCTATTGAGGAGGTTTAGGGGAATCTTCTATGTAAGTTTTCTCTGGTAAATTCTTCTCCAGAGGCTCATCATCCTCGCCATCTTGTCCACCTAATGGTACTTGTTGTGAGGAAGTAGTCTATGCTCTCGAGACTACATGCAATTGGCTACTTTCTCTTTGTAGCTAAGTATTTTGTCACTTGGTTGGAGGAATCTTCTTTTCTGCATTCTTCCTAGCAACCCACTCCTAAGTTCTTCTTATGACAACTTTAGTTTTAGCCTCAATGGTCTCAATTTATTTGTTTCTCTAGTCCATTGACACAATTGGTTGTACTTGGATATGTTTAATAAAGATAGGGTCCACTAGATCAAACTCGTCATTTTCAATGCCTTGGATATCCCAATTTAAATTAAACACCCTTATCCATCTTAAATTCAACCCCATCCAACTTCTCTTTCTTACCTTGTATTCACCAACGCAATCAGCCCAATAATCCTCTAGGTTAAGTATATGAAGGAACCCAAGGCCTAGTTTTAGATTGCTCTTCACAAAATCTTTAGTATCAAAAGGAAATATATCATCATAGAATTGTACACAAATCCCTTTCAATATTAAGCGCATCAAACATAGAATTACAAGAAAATAAGCAAGCCCGATAGGGAACTATATACTAGCCTTCTTTCTCTACTGGCATGGTTTATTCACCTCTGCCACCTACTTGTAGACTTCTATCAGGAAAAACTTGTCTTCTACATACCTAGGGTGATTTAGTGGAGTACCATCAAATCCTCCAATCTTGATATATGAGAACCTTTGGAATTGTATGAAGTGGCTGCCATAAGTGTCAATTAACTGTATGGCTTTAGGAGTGATTCTTAAACCAATGTTGGTGCAGGAGCACCTTGCTCAGTAAATGTCTTCAATAGGAAAAATTTCAAAATTTGAATTTCCAAATGTAAAAACATATCAAAGGTCATGAAGTGGACATAAATGATGTATTTGAGGTCACAAATAGGTTAGGAAAAGCAAAATTTGATTTTTTTTGTAAAAGTTGCTAATTTGCAAAAAAACAAAAAAATCAGGAAGTTGAAGAGATATGTCGGTAGAAGAATTTGTAGAGTTAGTTATGGATTGTAAACATCTTTACAAAGCTAGAGATGGTGAGAAAATGATTCATTCTTGTAATCTTGAAGATTTAGAATCAATAAAAGTACCCTGTTTTTGTGAAAATTCAGTTTTCTTTTTAGTTGTTTAGTAGTTGTACGGTCTGCATAGAAGTTTTGGGCCTTGAACCATATTTTTTCTAATATCACAGTAGTCTATCCTTCTTTTACATTCCTTTTGTAGAGAATTCTTTGAGTATTTCAGTTGTTAGGACAAATTTTCTGTAACTCAGTTGAAAACCTCAATATTGAGGTTTTGAGAGTCAAATAGGAAAATGTTCTCTACTCCACCAAATAAGGCTTTGTATAATGGTGGATTAGAGTGATATATTATGCTTTAGATTGTATTTGTGTTGTTTTTTGTAGGGGAAGACGAGATTACAACATGAGAGCTGCTGTCTTGACAGAAAAACAATGATTTTTTCATGAAAATAAATGGCCCCATGATAGAAAATGATGTGAAAGCATGCAAATCAGTTGGGAGTGGGTTTAGATAGTTGGTTCAGACCAAAAAAATTTTTTTTGAGGAAATTTCAATGAGGCGGAAGGTTTGGAGGTCATATTTCCTTGAAACCATCATTCATTAAACTAGTTTTGAGCAAAAAGCAAGGGTTTGTTGGATCAACGTTTTATGGAGCCTTTTTCTTCCTAAAAGTTGTTGAATCTTGATTTTTTCAATATTAATTAATACTATTTCAGGTTATTTAGTGGTTTGGAGTTGTTTTAAGGTGACCTTCTTTGTAATTTTGGCCTAATTGAGCCTATAATTGAAATGGGACAGTCAATTTTCTGTTGATTCTTTTCAAAACACTAGAACCTATTGTTGAATTATGTTTAATAAGGCTGAAATGGGTTCCAAAAAATGTATTTATCCTATAGATATTCAATGTGGATTGCAAGATACACCTAATTTAGTGTTTTGGCACTTACAAGCAAATTTGGTTTTCTAGTGCAAGCAATTGAGAAATCTAATAAAACAGTGTTGTAAGAATGTGTTTTGGATTTTTTCCTATCAAAATAAAGATAAATAAAGTGTATTAAGGTTTGGTAAAAGTGTAGAATCAAGACTTGAAGTTTTGGTGTCTTTGAAGCCTTGTGAATGGCAAGTAAATTTGATGGATTTTGGTGAAATGAGTAATAAATTTTTGGTGATTTGTGAAATTGATCTTCTTAGTTTGAGTTTGGGTCTGATGTACCTCTAATATTTTATGGTGTTTGATAGATTCTCTTGCATCAAATGTTCCCTTGTATCTCCTAGACCATCCTCATGGTGAAGGTTTCATTGATTCTCCTATGCTGACGATAGCTTTTTTCCTAATTGCAATTTATCATAATAATAAAAAATTGGAACATCTTGACATTGATTTGCACTTGGCCTCAACCCAGGTCGCAGTCTGGTATTAGAAATTGATGAGTTGTGCCCAATCCAAGAATTGCACACCTTCAAGAATGCTATGTACAAAAAAATACATCCACTCCTCAAATTCATGGGACCTCTCGTTACCCATTAATCTATGTAGAAACACAATTATGTCAAAAAAATTGTTCACAAAGTGATTTATGTGCATGTTTTTGGGAAAATGAGATTTTACCTTCTTGGGTGTGGCAAACCACTCCTTGGAAATCACATTTTGATACCAACCCTTCTCTGAAAAAGCACAGTATGAAGTAGTAAAATCAAAATTTGAGTATGCTTCTCTACAAAGGATCTTAAGATAGGAGGAAAATGTATCCCTTTGTATCTTAACTACCAGTTGGTTATCACTCATTCTTATCTCCTATGTTTTGGGATTATAATGATTAATCCACTCTAATATTAGGTTTGGACACTAGATGGGCACTGGGAATGCAGGAGCTTGTAATAACCCACTCTCAATTATTTTTTGGGTAATGGGTGGTGGCTTATCCTTCCCAATTATGTCCCAAATCTCGTCCAAATTACATGCCCTAATTTGGTATCCCCTATCTTTGGCATTGTGCTTGTTTAGCTAGATACATACTCATAACCCTGGTTTTTATATTTCATGACGATAGAAACCCTGGGGTATACAATCAATTTGCAATGTAGAATAAAATTATGCCAGTGAAGTTCTCTACCTCAAGGTACAATTCTATTATCCTTACTAAAGTTATAGCTCATCTAGGAGGAAACAGTACCCTCAAATGTGCTCAGAGCTCCAAGAATTACTAGTTATGCAACTTCGCTTCTTCTATTCCACTCTAATTCTACCTCTGATCACTACTAGAATGTGCCTTCTAAATAGCTCAAGTCACTTAAAATCACCTATAATTAATTTTGGATTTGATGGGTAGTTAACGTCTCCTTACTAATGTTAGCATGTGTAAGCTTTCCCATCTCCTCTTTTGCTTCCAACTACTTTTTAAATATTTGAAAAGAAATGGCTAGGGGAAAATTTATCATTGAAATGAGAGGTTTCGACAACCTAGTCAGAGACCGATAGAGGTTTGAAATCGCTATAAAATTTTGAAATGTCGTGTCTTCAATAAAATCTTCATTGCACTATTCTTTTGGACAAAATCCTTCAAAACTATCTCGCCTTCAAAAGAGAACATAATTTCAACAACCTTGTCGAAAATCAACAGAGGTTTTGAAACTTCCATAGAAATCCACAATGATTTTAACTTGAGCTTCATCGAGATTTACAAAAGTTGTGACAAGTGTTTTGGGCCCCGATGTAGTTCTAAAAAATCTATGAAAGACCAACTTCAAAAGGTGGAGTCAAACTTAAAATTTAAAGTGTCAGGCGGGAAATAGGTTGTGACAACCTAAGCAAGGCTCGACAAGGTTTTGAAAGCCAATGAGAAAATCGACAACTTTAACTTAGGAAAAATTTGGATGGGTGAGCATGGTTTTTAGGGAGTAGTCAAAAACTATGGTAACACCAACCAATTAGTCAGACTGGTGCCAGATTTGACCCAACATCTTCCATGGGGAAATAAATGGTGGATAAGATGCAAGGTTATAAGTCTTATGGGAAGAATAGGTTTGGGAAAAAACTGGCATTGATTTCAAAGAGATAGTAAAAATGGTATATAAATTGGTCAATGAGAAAATTTTACCAAATGTCGATGATACTTAGTGTGTTATGTGGAAGAGGAGCATTGAATAGAAGTTCTTTGTTACGAAGCATAATATATTGGAACTGGGAAAGACACTTAAAGAGTGTAATGCAATGAGGACAAAGATTCAAAAAAAAAAAGGGCATTGGCATACATCTCAAAAAAGAAGGGAACTCTGATGATGATGATGAGGAGACATTGAAAGGAAGCTTCAAAGGGATAGTCGATAGCCTCTGTTACAATCAAGAATTCATTGTGGAAAGTATGAGAAGACTCAGTAGTATTGACTTAGCATTGTTTCAGTTTAGTAGACTCATGACAACATATGCATAGGGAAGATCAAAGTAAAAAGAGCTAACAAGGCTCTTTGTAAATTAAGAGCTAAGAATGTAATCATTCCCCAAAATGGTAATATGTCTCTAATAGTGAAGGTGTTTTATGCGTACCAAGCCAAATTTGCCACTTCAGCTGCCCAATCATCTAAAGGAGTCACCAAAAACATTCCACCTTAGCAATAACCTCTTTATTTGCTTAATTAGTTCATATAAACTTCATATTTTATGGAAGTCGAAAGAATTCTTTTCTTGGCAGTTATTTTCAAGAAGCGGTTACACTCACTTTCATAAATATGTAATTTTATGCAACTAAAAGTCTCTTAACAAATTTTTGGAAGATAGATATAGGAAACTGATTTTTTGTTTGTTTGTGTGCGCATCATTGAGATCATTGAATGAATGAAGGAAATTGATCATAATCTGTGTGTATTGGTTAATTTCTATGAATAATCTGTGTATTGGTTAATTATATGCCCCACTGTGCCCCGGTGGTTAGCGGAAAGATAGTACAATGAATTAATGTAAGGGGGGAATCTAGAAGTAGGAAAGCAACAAATAAATTAAAATAAATCAACTCAAAAGAAGATTAAATTTTGAACGCATACTCATGAAATGCGAAATGAAAGTCATGAATTCAACCAAATAAGTAATTAAGAAACTTAAATGAATCCAAAACGAACAAATCTTGCCATACCATGTCAAAGTTGTATTCGTATTGATGTTGGATTGTGTTTGAATCAATACAAAGCCTCCATTATGCATTGCAAAAGCTTCAAAGTATGTTAATGGTGAACTAGAATATGATGCCAATAATTCTCAATGTGCTCAAGAATTAGTTGTTCAGTGCTTTGCTATGTAAATTCTAGATGATTTTTGAGAAAGTAGAGGATTGTTTTATAGATTTCTTGTTTCAAGATGAACGATCGAGATTCAATAGTAAAAGATCATGATCGACGGTTGAAAACCGTTGTGAGGAAATAGATTGGCCAGTTAGCTTTTGTGATTGATCCAATTAAGTATTTTAATTGCATAATCAAAGGAGTTTAGATTACATAATCCATGAGATCGAAGAATCAAGTTGAGTGGTTAGCGAGATTGAAGAATAGATGAGTTAGTCAACTAATTAGAGTGAGAAATCAGTGATTGTGATTTTCTCAATCAGAAAGAGGGTTAGGACAATTAATTATTTGAATAATTAATTAATATTTGAGATGAACATGCAAGTCATGTTTGACTTTAACAAGTAAAGTTGTATTTGTTGACTATGTTGAATGATTTCAAAATAATTAATTTAATTATCCAAGTTTAGAGAGAGGAGAGTGATTTAATTAAATTATTAATGATAACAATTTAATTGATTTAGATGAATAGGGTATATTAGCGACATAATTAAATATCTTGCATTAATTTAATTAATTAGGAGGAATAAAGTTATATTAATGATGAGATAGTGAATTAATTAAATAATATAAAAATATTTAATTGATAGAGGAAAATAGGGTTTATGATGCAAATGATGTGAAATGCAATTAGATTACTAATAATGATGTCGATAATGGAAAAATGTCATTCAGGATGTGTAATATGTGTTAGGTCATTTTTACATGTCTACATTTTTCCTGTCTTTGAGACAAAGTACTAATTTCTCTATTTCAATGAATTTGATGTTAAGATCGAGATTTGAAAAAAAATTATATGCCCCACTGTGCCCTAGCGGTCAGTGAAAAGATAGTACAATGAATTAATGTAAGGGAGAAACCTATAAGTAGGAAAACAACAAATGAATTAAACTAAATCAATTCAAAAGAAGATTAAATTCTAAACACATACTCATGAAATACGAAATGAAATCCATGAATTCAACCAAATAAGCAATTAAGAAACTTAAATGAATCCAAAACGAACAAATCTTGTCATACCATGTCGAAGTTGTATTCGTATTGATGTTGGATTGCATTTGAATCAATACGAAGCCTCCATTATGCATTGCAAAAGCTTCAAAGTATGTTAATGGTGAACTAGAATATGATGCCAATAATTCTCAATGTGCTCAAGAATTAGTTGTTCAGCGCTTCGCTATGTAAATTCTAGATGATTTGTGAGAAGGTAGAGGATTGTTTTATATATTTCTTGTTTTGAGATGAACGATCGAGATTCAATAGTAAAAGATCATGATCAACAGTTGAGAACCATTGTGAGGAAATAAATTAGCCAATTAGCTTTTGTGATTGATCCAATTAAGGATTTTAATTGCATAATCAGAGGAATTTAGATTACATAATCAGTGGGATTGAAGAATCAGGTTGAGTGGTTAGTGGGATTGAAGAATAGATGAGGTAATCAATCGATTAGAGTGAGAAATCAATGATTGTGATTTTCTCAATCAGAAAGAGGGTGAGGATAATCAATTATTTGAATAATTAATTAATATTTGAGATGAATGTGCAAGTCATGTTTGACTTTAACAAATAAAGTTGTATTTGTTTGCTGACTATGTTGAATGATTTTGAATAATTAATTTATTTATTCAAGTTTAGAGAGGGGAGAGTGATTTATTAAATTAGCAATGATAACAATTTAATTTATTTAGATGAATAGGGTATATTAGTGACATAATTAAATAACTTGTGTTGATTTAATTAATCGGGAGGAATAAAGTTAGATTAATGAGTAAATAGTGAATTAATTAAACAATTTAAGATTATTTAATTAATAGAGGAAAATAGGGTTTATGATGCAAATGATGTGACATGCAATTAGATTACCAATAATGATGTCAATAATGGAAAAATATCATTCAGGATGTGTAATATGTGTTAGGTCATTTTTACATGTCTACACATTCATATTTGGTTTGTTTTATTTATGGTTTTACCTCATAATGACATTTTTCCAATACTTCAACCAAATCTCAATTGGGTACAAGCCGATGAAGAGTATATAATATCATAATTGAATACCTTGTCTTGGAGGATTAGGAGAAGTGGTGAAGAATGCCACAAAGTTAATCAAGTTCTGGAAAAAGAAAAGAGTTGGGTGAAGAAATCAAGACTTAGATTAGGACAACAATTGCAAATCATTAACAAAATTATTTGTGTCCCTAGAGCCCATATCAAGAGAAATTGAGGTAAGTTCTTATTTACTTACACACTTATTGATAGTTACACTAGATTTCAAACAATATACTAGAGGTGAGCATAGTAGAGGTGTTGTTGATTCAGTTTTTTAAGTATTGCAAGAATG
>VDFB02213970.1:0-10141 GCA_007258455.2 Sequoia sempervirens
ATCGCATGCTCAAGATACAAGCAGTCAAAGTTTTGAGTTGACTTTCTAGCTGATTGTACGGATGTTGACGTCAGCAAATCGTCTGTATCGTACGGATTCCATAGGGCGAATTCGGCCGAGACATGTGGCAGGTGAGTCATCGTACGGAGCCAATCAACATGTGACACGTGTCCAGACGTACGGTACGGGCACTACTTGGCAATCCAGTCAGCGTACGGTTTGTCTTTGTCAGTATACACTGTGGCAAGTTTGGGCGAATAATGGTTTGACACGTGGCTCTGAGCCGGCAGTACGGATATCCCTGTTAGCGGCTTCGTCAGTACCCAGTCAACGTATGGTCATCCGAGTCGGCGGACACATATGCGGTCATTCACCAATAATTGCACGACACGTGGCATGCTGGAAATCTTCTTCTCAGCCGCGGAGTTCTTGTGTTGGTTTCAACAAAATTGATAGGTGGTCGGGCTCGACCCCACGATGTGCGCCTGAATAGCCGACAGTTTCGGCCGTTAGATCATGCTCAACTGCCTCCACGATAGAGGGAGGTCGATTTTATTTGATGAATAACGGGCAAAGATTTGTTTGTTAAAAACAAACGGCCGGCGGTTTGAACCCACGCCGGCCGTTCTACTAAAAGGAATAAGCACCGTTCCACCGCGTAAGCCGTCCAATAGTATATGTGACCGCGGTTGTTTTTGTTATGTTTTTATGCCCGAATCATAACAAAAGGCTTTTAAGCCACAAAAATGTAAAACCACCTCCAACCATTAAAACCAACAAACTAAATAGGTCTATCAGAGGATGATACGAACTGATAGAGGGAGATTATGTAATTAATTAAGTGGTTAAGCCATATTAGGCAAATTTCTTGTATAAAAGGAGGGGGGTAGGCTTTGATTTGAAGGCCAGGTGGAGATAGCGAGAGAATGCTCGAGAGTTCTTGAAGACGTTTCTGCATATCAGAGTACTGTCATGCTGCTGAATGCTTGAAGGAGATAGTCTTGAAGCCATTGTAATTGAATTTGGAGCTAATCGGATTGGTCCTCCATTGGAGAGGGACCCGGAGATTTGTCCTGACTTAACTCCTCAAGACACTTCCATTTCTGGCTCTATTATTCTTCTCTCTTTCTTTCACTATCTGGCATTTATTTAATTATTTTATGTTCATTATTTCATTTGAGCATTTAATTTGTAATCATTTAGTTTAAACGTTGTAATAATTGATCTCTTAATGTTACACATTCTGTGTAAGCAATAAGTCCTTAGATCCTAAACAGATCAATAATGATGATGATGATTTGCTTATCGAGGAGTTGGGATTTTTAAAAGGGCCAATTACCTTATGTTTGATAACACACGTAGGAATGATGCATCAGGGTATAAAGAACCAGGATGGCGTTGCACCTAGTGCAATGGAATTTGACTCGACAAACAAATAAGAGTATCCTTGTTCACACCTAACATACGAAAACCCTGCTAGGATGTACTTCAAAAGTTTCAAACATATTGGACCAAAACACGAAGAGGCATAACCTAACAATGTAATAGTCAATAAGTTTCCTAAAAAACCCTTCATACACACCTAACAAAGGAAGTATTTGCCAAGTTATATTACAAGAACGTCCAACAAGTACAACAAACAAAAGATAATGATCATTTCCCCATTTCTATCTCTCTAAATCACTTTGATTAGACATCATCGAGAGGTCATTGGAATGAGTGCAATAAGATAAATCAAAAGAAAAGATCAAGAAAACAAACAAATCAATGTTCTTCATACCTCCAACCAAAGGGAGTTGTTTTGATAGGATAAGAATCCAAGTGATATCCAAGATGATGCCATTGTCTAAAGATATATCCTATAACATGCATTGTATAGGATGATGATGGGTTGATAAGTTGATTGATAGACTATTGATATAAGGTAAATCTGATGTTTGAAATGATCAAGAGTTTGATTTTGTACCAAAAAGTTTGTTGTTTCGATTTTGATTTTACGTTTGAAATTTTCTTTTTTTGATTATTGTGCTTGTTTCTATTTGTTTTTCCAAAGGGTGAGGGTGATGATTGATTTTATTATGGGCGAAAGTTTATTTCGAGTGAAAGTGATATGGGACAAATGGATTTTTTTTCAAATATTTGGATGTTTTTTGATCTTTTTGAAATGTTTTGAGACTATTTTTTTGAGATTTTTACAAATTTTTTGATTCTCAAAATTTTCCATGTTTTTGGTGTTTTTTGATATTTTATGAATGTTTTTGTGTCTCTAGGGTTGATCAAAGATTAACCTTTTTTACATTTAATCTTAGAGATGACGTAGTTTGGATACCATGTTTTTGATGTTTTTTTGACTTTTTGAGTGTTTTTGGATTTTGATATGATTTTGGATGTTTTTGGATATTTCACATGATTTTGATGATTTGGATATGGATGTGTGTGATGATATCAGTGATCTGTTTTGGGATTTTGTTGAAAACCAAGCTAAGTTTGATTGATCAGATTGACAAATTGATGATCATAACATTGTTGAGGATGCACAATAATGCAAGGATAGTGTTACGTAATATAAGGATTAGGATGGATATCCCAAGATGATGAGGGATTGATGATGATAACATTATTGAGGATACACAACAATGCAAGGATAGTTTTAAGCAACACAAGGATATCCTGAGATGATTTTTTGATTAGATTTGATTGATTAGGATTGATGAAGCTTGGTTTGGAATAAAAGATGTTTTGGATGATTTGATGTGATGTTGAAGCACACATTAGATGTGATTGATAGTGATTTTTTGTATTGATGTTTGATGAAAGATAAAACTTGATAAGGAACATCTTGTCAAAATATGCCATGGGCTAGTGATTTGGATTTTGGCTCACAAATGCTTTAACCAATTTGATTTTACATTTTCCAACGTTCGGATCACCACATAAGTTGGAAGATATAGACCAAGGTTTATTCTCAAAGTGAGACCTAAATATCTTCCCCCAGTGTCTAGCAATGTATGGAATGTTATGGATAGATGCGTAGATAGGTGTATGGATGGATGTATATGGTAAGCATGCAAAGGATGCTAAGGATTATCTTGTGATAAGATAAGGTGTTAGAATTGAAGAATGCTTCATGGCTCAGATAACGCTGCATAGGATAGAATCAATGAAAATGGTCAGTGTCAACATCTTTACCATAAGCAAGAGTAAAGTGTGCACCAAAATTTGTCAAGATCAAGATAACTTGGACTATGGATGTAGATGAAGATGGATGAAGATGGATTGGATAAATGGTTCATGGATGAATAGATTTATTATAGATGAGATGAGGTGTTTCTACCTAAAATGGCACACATAGATGCTCAGTTCTACACACGATTCCTGTTTTCCAGGTTTTCATCATGGTACCTACCCAAAGCGCTGCCATAGTGGTTTTCACCAGAGGAATTTTTTTTTTTCTTTATTGTTTTCAATCCTTTTTCTATTTTTTTTTGGATTTTCATATTTTTTTCATTTGTTTGGTTTTTCTGAAAGATTTTAAGCTCATGTTGTATCACCTTGTAGTGTTGATGTAGATGCCCCTGTCATAATGTACCATTGATGCCCTGCTTGAAGAAGCTACTTTGCCAAGATATGTGCACTTTAATACAACTTTTGAGATTCCTAATTAGTTTTGTTGATACCAGAGTTAACGTTGTCTTTGTGCATACATCGCAATAGAGTGCCTTCTAAATCCTTATGATGAAGGGTTGTTGCCAATACATGGTCAATGTGAGAATTGGTTATCATGCGTGGAGGCGTGGATGGAGTGTGTTTAGGGATATGATATGGATTGGTTGATAGCTTGGAACTTTTGACTCTCCAAACTTGGGAAGATGAGCAATGATGGGTGGATATGGGAGTGTGCATGGAATTAGGACCAACTGCTTGATATACTTTGTATGTGGCTTGAGAAGCCTTATTTTTCTTTTGTGGACATCTTTGATAGATACTTTTCCCTTTTTTATTTTTCCCCATATTTTCTTTAACTAATGGAGTTTGATAGGGATAATCTTTCTTTGTATTTTTTGGTACCCATGTGTATTTGATTTGTCCATTATACTTCCTTGCTTCTTCTACTTTGATAACTTTATTTGTGCTTTGATTCAAATGTTTCTTTTGATGTTGGTCCCAATTCATGGTTGGGGTGATGGGTGGATGAAGGTTCATGATGTGGCTAGTTGTAGTATTGGCATCGGTTTCATCATAAGGATTCTTCATGCTCCCTATGTTGAAATTTTCTTGAGACATAGTTGCCCCCAATATGGTGGCAGTAGCACCTTCATGCTTTGATTCTACCTATTCTAAGAACTCTTGTTTAGGATGCATTCTCTGATAAATGACCGCTATAGATGATGCTATTTCCATTTGTTGCTTTGCTAACTCTGGAATATCCTATTCTATTTGACATGGTTCCTTGAGGTTATAATGTTGGATATCTTCATACATGATGTCCTTAGTCTGAATTTGGGATATATCTAATTCTAATGTTGATAACTTTGAGTATAGGAATCAATAACCTACTCTTTTTTTGTAATAATATCAGGAGTAAAGGAATCTTGTTCTGAATGAAGATCATCTACATCTATGTCCATAGAAAGCATCTCATGGGTAGATGAGGAGTATGTGCTATATGGATATGATCATCATGTATAGATAGGATAGTTTCCATTAGATCATTGTAATATCTTGGAGATATGAATTCTTGATCTTGAATGATTTTAGAATTTCTTTCAACATGCTTTGGACCAAGTTCTTGACATCGGTCAATTTCAAAGGACGGATTGCGTATAAAGGGTTCTTGGATGGAAAGTGCACACATTGTGTTGATTCAAAGAATAAATAGTATTGATCAAAGCCAAAAAAAATTCATTTTCAAAATTTTTCCCCACTGCTTCTTAGTGAGAGAAAACATGCCACTATACTACCCCCCTGAGAGATTGAATGAAAATTTTGATTTTTGGGCGATCTCGCGAAAAAAGATGACAAGGTGCCTGACAGGTCTAGAAAGGCTCTAGGAGGCCAAAAAAATGTCTAAATGCAATAAAACGATGTAAAATAGGCCTCAACTAGACAAAAATAGGTTCAAGAGTTCCAAACCCTGCCAGGATAGTCAAATAGGGTCAAAAAACCCTAATTTTTAGGGTTAAAAAGACTCTGAGGGGTCACTTTTAATTCATTTTCACACACAACCCCTTAGCAATTCTATGATTTGGGTTCTGACATTCTGATGAGATGGCGTAACAAAAACTCCCAATGCACATTTGTGACCAAGTCTGGACATACCAGTGACCTCCCAACATTGGGGCACTAGTAAGTGATCCTTACTTGTGCTTTGTCTTTTGTTTTTCGTGCTTATTTTATGCTTTTAAACTTAGTTCCTCTATAGCAGTGCTATATAGTGCAACTCAAATTTCAAAGTGCACCACTCGGTAGTCCAAACCAGCTTGCCATCATAGAATGTGCTGCGGCGATGGAGTTTGGAAACAAACTGCAAACTCTAATGCTCATGCCATGTCCAGTGGGGTCATTTAAAAGTGTGACACAATGGTGCACTTTTAGACTAAAATCTTGCCAAATTGCACTGATTTTTAGAAAAGTGCATCGCGATTGTGCTCTTTTAGAGTTTAGCACTCTAGCGTAGCAGTTTGCAAATTTCAAACTATGATACTAGGCTGGTTTTTTGGACGCTCAGAATAAAGTTTCTCAAATTTTTTAATCATGGTGACCTTCCTTGATGCAGGATGTAGCGAGGGAGCTCTATTCTTAGGAGCACAAATTGAAGGAGATTTTCAATTACCTGCAAGACCTTAGTGATAGGGAGCAAGATTGGTTGGGGGACATGGGACTATGGTACATTGCTTATGTAGCACCCATGCAGACCCACCTTAGGATGATGTTAGCACTTGCCGAGAGATGGCATAGTGAGACCTCATCCTTCCACCTTCCTATTGGTGAGGCCATTGTCACCTTAGAGGATGTGTGACACATCCTTAGATTGCCGATTGATGGTCGGTGAGTTATTTTTGATATGGATGTTGGGTGGGACACTTGTCATTCATTCCTCGCCACGTATGATATGTTTTGCAAGGGCTAGATAGAGCTAGAGTGTCATAGGACACTCACATCACCATTTCGTCTAGTGGTTGCAATGATCATCTCAAGTCTTGTTGCCTCAAATAGATGAGGCTAATACTTCAAGCTTGGCTGGGGGCTTTACTGGGAGTGGATGGTTCATGACAGACCGGTTTGTTTTGCATGAGGCCTATTCTTCTAGCCTCCCTTTATAGGGACTTACATGAGTACATCTACCTCAATGGAAGAGAACTTGGAGTAGATGTCATGCTTCTTCACGTGTGGGTGTGGGAGCACATAGTTGTTCTCCAACCATGATTCGTTGCAGTGCTGATGGGGCCTGATGATCCCCTAGTATGGTATTACAGAGGTGGTGTGCCCTTTACACACACAGGGGAACATGGAATTCCTCATTGGAGGAGGGTCCTAGATGAGACAGATTTTTACATGGCACCCATACCTTGGTCTCCCTAGATGGGCCAATGATGTAGAGCAAATATTCTTTACCTACCAAGACTGCTTTATGTAGGGGCAAGAGCATACTATGGTCGAGAGATACTTGCCAGGGAGAGTCCAGCATCAGTTTGGTGAGCCACAAGATCAACTAGATGATGAATGTGTGGCCATATTTACATGTAATGTATCATAGGGTTCGTGGGGGTGATACATTCCTACCTCCAAGGTAGTGGACAACTTCAGACAGTTGGTGACCTGGCTATGGGTATATGATTAGGGACCCATAGATCTAGTTGTGACACAGGCCTACATAGATTGGTTTTGGCCACCCCTATGGTTGAAAGTTCTAGGAGAACCCTCTACTTAATAGAGATCGAGGGGAAGAGGGGGAGGATGAGGAAAAAGGGACAGTGAGTGGCAAGATTAGCAAGTCAGGGTGCCAGATTAACCGGTCCAAGC
Source organism: Sequoia sempervirens (assembly GCA_007258455.2). NCBI lineage: Eukaryota > Viridiplantae > Streptophyta > Pinopsida > Cupressales > Cupressaceae > Sequoia > Sequoia sempervirens. The sequence continues at coordinate 7,024 of VDFB02213970.1, forward strand.
TGTTGTTCATATGCAGGACTAGGAGCAGGTGCCAGCTAGGTAGTAGGATTAGGGAGATGCACCACCATGAGCTGGGAGTGAAGATCAACCTCACATGCAACCTACACAAGAACAACTAGTAGGGCAACCAAATCCTCGAGATGCACTGATTGCACAACTGCAGGCTTAGGTTTAGACGATGATGGCAGAGAGGGATCAGGCCAGAGCTAAGAGAGACCAGGCCATTTTGTAGAGGTAGGCTATAGAGCTATAGGTGGCCGAAAAGATGGGCCAGAGACAACAGTTGGAGAGCATAGTGGCCTCCTCCTCTTAGAGAACAATGTCCCTTCATTCTTATAGGGAGGTCATTTGGGGAGGTAGACTATTATCACATGCATTATCATCAGTCTGTACCTAGAGTAGAGAAGGCCCCAGATTACTCACAACAGACCAACCATAAATTGGTAGAGGGTCATGGTGATAGAGGTGAGGGAAAAGGACAAGAGGGTTAGGCCTCACTTTGATTGACATATCATTTTTTGTGCCATATGGGCTCATTTTTTATAGCCTGTTGAGCATTTTTCTACTTATTGACACACATGTATAGTGATCCAATTATTTTGTACTATGAAAATTACCTAATGATGATATATATGAGATGATGATGTTGATATGATGTGATGTGTATAATTTATTTATGAATTTATGGATAGTTCTATTTCTATATGCTATGTAATAATGTTATGGTGTATATATGGATGCATTTCTTTCTGATGATGAGTGTATTATTAATAGATCTATATTATGTTGTTAATATATGCTATGCAAATGGATTTATATGATATGTGATATGGATGGATGATGATGTACATTTTGATGATGATTTAATCTATACGATGATTTATGTATTTTGATGCAAATGATATGATATGTGATATGAGATGGATGATGTAATATAAAAAATGATATGATATGAGATATAATATGGATGATGTAATATGCAAAATGATATGGAGATGATTTATGGTGCATACGCAAAATGATATGTGAATCATGATTATAAATTCTTTTATAAAATGATATGTGATTCATGATTATAATGCTTATTGAGAGATGGCACAGTGAGACCTCATCCTTCCACCTTCCTATTGGCGAGGAAACCATCACCTTAGAGGATGCATGACACATCCTTATATTGTTGATTCATGGTCGGCAAGTTATTTTTGATATGGATGCCAGGCAGGATTCTTATCATTCAGTCCTCGCCACAGATGATGTTATGTTTTGTGAGGAATAGAGCTAGAGTGCCATAGGACACTCACATCACCATTTCGTTTAGTGTTTGCAATGATCATCTCAGGTCTTGTTGCCTCAGATCAATGAGGTTGATACTTCAATCTCGGCTAGGGGCTTGGTTGGGAGCGGATGGTTCACGATAGACCAATCCATTTTGCATTGGGGCCTATTCTTCTAGCCTCCCTTTATAGGGACTTACACAAGTATGTATACCTCAATGGAAGAGCACTTCGAGTAGGTGTCATGCTTCTTCATGTGTGGGTGTGGGAGAACATCATTGTTCTTCAGCCGTGATTCATTGCAGTGCTGATGGGGCCTAATGATCCCCTAGGATGGTGTTACAGAGGTGGTGTGTCCTTTACACACACAAGGGAGCATGGGATTCCTCACTAGAGGAGGGTCCTGGATGAGACAAATTTTTACATGGTGCCCATACCTTGGTCACCCTGGATGGGCCGATGATGTAGAGCAGATATTCTTTACCTGCCACGACTGCCTTATGTAGGGACGAGAGCATACTATGGTTGAGAGATACTTGCTAGGGTGAGTCCAATGTCAGTTTGGTGAGCCACATGATTGGATAGATGATGAATGTGTGGCCATATTTACACACACTATATCATAGGGTTTGTGGGGGTGATACATTCCTACCTCTGAGGTAGTGGAAAACTTCAGACAGTTTTTGGCCTGGCCATGGGTATATGATCAGGGACTTGCAAATCTAGGCATGACACAGGCCTACAGAGGTTGGTTTTAGCCAACCTTGTGGTTGAAAGTTCCAGGAGCACCCTCTACTCAGCAAAGATAGAGGGGAAGTGGGGGAGGATGTGGACAAAGAGATGGTGAGTGGTAGGATCAACATGTCAGGGTGCTAGTTTAGCCGGTCCAGGCTAATGTTCATATGCAAGACCAAGAGCAGGTTTCAGCTAGGTAGCAGGATCAGGGAGATGCATCACCATGAGTTGGGTGTGAGGATCAACTTCACGTGCAACCAACACAAGCATAGCTAGCAGGGCATCCAAATCCTCTAGATGCACTGATTGCATAACTACAGGCTTAGGTTCAGATGTTGATGGCAGAGAGGGATCGGGCTAGGGCTAAGAGAGACTAGGCCATTTTGCAGAGGTAGGCTACAGAGCTACAGGTGGCCTTAAAGATGGGCCAGAGACAATAGTTGGAGAGCATAACGGCCTCCTCCTCTTAAATAATAGTGTCCCTTCATTCTTATAGGGACGTTGTCTGGGGAGGCAGACTATTATCACATGCATTATCATCAATCTATACATAGAGCAAAGCGGGCCCCAGATTACTCGCAGCAGACCAGTCATAGACTAGTAGAGGGTCATGGTGATAGAGGAGAGGGTAGAGGACATGAGGATTAGGCCTCACTTTGATTGAAATATCATTTTTTGTGCCATATGGGCTCATTTTTAATAGCTCATTAGGACTTTTTCTACTTATTGACACACATGTACAATGATCCAATTATTTTGTACTATGAAAGTTACCCGATGATGATATATATGAGATGGTGATGTTGATATAATGTGATGTGTATCATTTATTTATGCATTTATGGATGGTTCTATTTCTATATGCTATGCAATAATGCTATGGTTTATATATGGATGCATTTCTTTCTGATGATGAATGCACTATTAATAGATCTATATTATGCTCTTAATATATGATATGCAAATGGATTTATATGATATGTGATATGGATGGATGATGATGTATAGTTTGATGATGATGTAATCTATATGATGATTTATGTATTTTTATGCAAATGATATGATATGTGATATAAGATGGATGATGTAATATGCAAAATGATATGATA
>VDFB02213971.1:0-13495 GCA_007258455.2 Sequoia sempervirens
TGTACCATCCTTACTACATGAAAGCTTGGTTGTTCTTCAAAGGCTTGAAATCTTACTTTGAGAAGCTATCTGGAACCTCTGGCCGTGGCTGGAGTGCTTACTTTCAGCCTCAAATTGGTAATTCCCCCTTTGCTAACATTTGTTCTCTAGAAACTTAGAGGGTTTCTTCTCTACTCATAGATTTTGGCCATGTTCAGGCCGATATAATGTGTATTGTAGAAAGCATTTACTTGTGGATTTTGGGTTTGACCTAGAATAGAAAATTAAACATTATGTCCTTCTGAACACAAATCCACTTGTGGGTATCATGGAAAATAGAAAAAAAAATTGTATTTTCCTCATTTTGATGCTTGACCCACCTTAGGAAACTTGCATTTATGTATCTCCTTGCTGTCTCTTCTCGTGGGTATTGTGAAAATCGAATGAGAGTTGTACTTCCTCCACTTTGAAGCTCGAACCAGCACAGAAATTTTTTGCATTTTATATCATTTGCTATTTTATTCAAGACTTCACATGGGTTATTACTGTAGTTGCTTCTTCTACATTTGAAGCAAACCCTGAAAGTGGGTACTTGAAATCTCTAAAGAAAAGTGTATCTTCTTTCTCCATGAAGCTCGATTTATAACAGAAATTTACATCTTTACATTCTATTGCTGCTTTATGTAAAAAACCCATATGGGTCATCCTCATTATTGCGTTTTCTGTGTTTTGAAAACAAACCCACAAAATGGGTAACGTAGATGGTCGAAAATAATGAAAACTTGTATATAGTTCATCAGAAACCCCAATCATGGGTACCTGAGATTCAAGCTGCAACTCCATTTGTTTGGTTTTACTCATATGAGCTTGACCCAAATGAACCAGTGGTCCATTCTAAACTTCTGAAACAAAATAATGACAAGGGTATTTGTATATCTTAGAGGAAAATGTATCTATTCTAATTTCCCTTCACTTAGCTCATTACAGGTTCTTTTGCATTTGTTCTTATTTTTACTTAACAACTATCTCATGGATATCCTTTGGAAATGTAAAACTTCATGTTTCTATGTATTATGCATCTTGAACTAAGAATAGAATCCCTCCAGTGTACTTGTTATCTCACATAAAATTCTCAACTGTTTCAGTAGGTAGCTGTTGAGATAAGAATACCCACATGGATTATTAGAAATGGTGAAAAATCCATCCATTTGTTGTATCTAGTTTATGGCTCGACCATTGCAAGTGATACCTTACTTTGATATTCTATTTTGAAAAGAAGACTCAAATGGGGAAGCTGGAAAAAAATCTGTTTTGTTTTCCTTATCATACAAAATCAGCTCAACCACCATTGTTTCTTTTGCACTTTCAGTTGCAAAAACTCATCCTTAGCATTTGTTATTAAAGCTGGGCTTGACCTCTCCCCTATTTCTGCATTTTCAATTAATCATGTAAAACTAGGTTTCTGAAGCATTCGAATTTCTTACTTTCAGCATAATTTTGTGCTTGTCCATTGTGAAGAGAAAGACTTCTTAATGTATATTGTCCCCATGCTTGTTCTCTATATCGCTTCTTGATTGTCTTTGACCTTCCTTAAACCCTAACATAGCAACTCGACTTTCGGCTCTTGGACTTCGTAGAGATTTAGATTGACCATTGCAACACCACGAACCACCTCTACTCACTAGCTCATATGCATACTTTAAGCCTCAGAACTTCTTCTGGAAAGGAAAAGCTTGCTCTTCCCTTATTATTTTGGAATGATCACTTTGTTATTACAATTCATAATGTTGTATTTAATTTTTAATCAACTGGAACTAGTGATTCATTCAACACTCGAAGGCACTGTCTATCCTTTGTACTCTTGGCCAACATGGTACTCTTCATGCATTTTTATGTTCCACTTATCAAACTTCTTTCAAAAACTGGTCTCTTTCATGATAAAAATCAAAACAAAACTCTTCATTAAGGCATAATGTATGCCCATTCACTATCCTTGACTATGAAAAGAATGAATTGATGAACTGAAAATTGTATGAAATATATGATTACGATCAACAAGATAACACAAAACATGAACCTTGCAGCAATATCTGATGTAAATGTACTCAACTGAATTCATTTAGTGAACTAAATTCCTTTGTTCACATGTAGCCTTGAAAACAACCCTAATGAAATCGTATGAATGCCGCAGTTGGTTTAGTTACTTGATGGATGCTTTCTATTTTTACTCCTTCAGTTGTATTTCATTTCACTTTATGAACATGATGATGTATCTGTAAATCATCCCATTAATAAATAAGGCAACATGTCGATCTCTACCCTTGTGGGAGCCCATTTTCCTCCACATGTTTGGTCTTCGAATAATGATCAGCTTCATCATTTCACCTATACCTGCACAAGGAAACAAACAATGTTAGCATAAAAATAGAACATGATGATCATGATATTGTTATTTCTCCTTCAACTCATTTCTTTCGTACTGCACTTGATTGATTGTTTCAATGCATGACTAATAGTAGGTTGTACTATTGTGGGTGCCTTATATAGGTTACATCATAATTGGAGCCACTGACACCCCCTCTTTTCTCTTACAGGTCGACGAAGCACAAGAAGACAAGGGTGCACCATTCAACATCAAACGTCGATAATCAAGCAATGATGATTATGTCGTCACTTATATATTTTACTTTTTGCATCTTTAATAGTGCAATGTGCTATTAGCAATGTATTGTAATAGTCCACATCCATGGCTTCATTTGGATTTTTTATTTCAATTCTTTGCTTCATTTGAAAATGCATTTACATGCAATGTAATATCATTACGATTGTTGAAATCAAATGAAGCCTTGTAAAATGTAGGAGTTTTATGAAATAAATTAAAGTATTTCAAATGCTATCTTGCTTTATTTTCAAATTTTTGTATCTCTGTCATTTTACGGAACATCGAGATGGCACTCTAAAACTCTATTTCTCCTTTAAAAATGCATAACTATTACTCAATGAATAATGATAATAATTCGAAACAACATTTGAACTTAACTGCAATTTCACCTTATGATAAATAACATTCAGCCAGCTCCACCAATTGAGCTGAGGTGAAAAATTGGTAACATTTTTGTGATTTCCGCTATATGCTTGCCTACTAAGCATAGATCAATGGCCTTTAAACATTTCATTGGGCATAGAGTCAATTATGCCCCTCTTGAAACTCAGAAACTTGAATAGCAACACTCCAAATGGCAACAATAATAAAACAAAACTGAAATGAAAGCAGAGCTAAAAGGCCGAATTATATTATGAGGAACAATGCTTAACAATGCTTAGAAAGCAAAACTACTGAAATGAAATGTGTGAAACACACTTATTTGAAAACTACTCTACTATATGAGATAACTTATCTCAAAGGAAGTTCTTGAGGTGGATCCCATTTACTGGGATAGACAACACCTCGCCAGTCATCTTTGAAAGTTGGAATGTGTTATGCTCCTTGCGTGCAGCGATCACATAAAGGCCCATCTGTTGTCTTGAGTTTTGCGCATACCGCATACTTGGAGTAGGGACCCTCTTTTCATGATGTCTTTTGACCTTTAGTTTTTATGATATTTGTCTGTTTTAAGGTCTTGAGATGTTGGTCTTGCTAGCTTTGGTCTTGCCTTGAGGCTTGAATTGGTTAAAATTGGTTTTAATGGAAATCTGGGTTTTGATCTGAATCCGGGATTTTCCAGCTCTGGCGGATTTTCCTGGGTCCTGGTTCATTGTCCATTTATTGCTTAAGTTTCTAAAATCCGGGTTTCTGCTTGAATCCAGGATTTTCCGGCCCGAGCGGATTTTCCCGAACTTCGTTAAAATCTCGGTTTCTGTCATATCTGCAGAATTCCTGTTCATCCAGATTTTCTGCTTGGCTTGGTTTTCTCCGAAATTCCGTTTTGGGCTTGGGTTTCCAGATTTTTTCTGACATGTCTTGTCGCTTATTAATGCTTGAAGTACCTTTGCTCAGGCACGAGTACAGATGGATTTAAAACCTTTTGGTATCATTTTGATCTCATTATTCACTTGCTATCTGCTTTGGCGTCTGAGTTCATTCTCCATTCGACCTTTGATTATTGATTTCGAGCTGCTTGTGTGTGGATTGTCTGGGCGCTGGTGTCAGGATTTTCGTTGCTAGGGCACACTTGTTTTGCAGTTGCTTCCTCGAGTCTGAGCTTCATCCAGAATGATCCATGGTGAGTCGTTGCTTGCCCCTCCTTTTCATTTGCACGTTGATTGAATCTTTCGAGTCGATTGGTAGTTATTTCGGGTCGGCTTTTGCTTGCTCGTGATTTCGTATTTATAAGAACTAGGGTTTGACTTGCTTCTTCACCAGATTTTATGACCCGTACCATGCGTGCTTATTTTTATCAAATGAATGTCGGGTATATCAGTATGGATAGGCGTTCAGGGTAGGATTTTTCCCTCTAGGTGCGTGATTTGCTGTATTTAGTGGAGGTTAGGGTTTTCAGTGCTCTGCCCAGGTTTTGCTAGGCTTGATGAATTTACTACAATTTGCATATCTGGCATTTAGATTAAACCTGCTCGTGCCTTGAGAAGTCTCGGTGTGCTTTAGCCTAATCATTTTAAGGATAGTATTTCAAACCCCGAGCTTACCCTAGTTTTCATGGCGGATGTTTGGTCATTAGATTTAGGGCATCATTGTTTCGCCATATGGATCGGTCATTCATGGGTCTTGGGAATCCAAAATCATGTGCATTTGAAGTTTTTCCTATTAGGATCGATTTTGAGACCATTAGAATCCAAAAGAGGGTTTGCATGATCGTCTGATCAATATTGGTTGAGTGTTAACAACCGTCAGGTTTCCGAGGTGTCCGTGGAATTTCTGCGCGCCCGGATTTTCCCGGTTTCTACCATATCCGCGGAATGCAATAAGTTCCAGAATTCTTAGCAGTCCGCAAAAATCTAGCCTGTTTGGGTTTTTTCGATTCCTTGCTTGGTTTCATCCCTTTTCGATTTTCGATGTTAGGGGTAATGGAGTAAATGTTAAATGATGGTTTCTTGTTGCTAGATGGATAAATTTCATGATGATCACATAAATTTTGTTCATACTAACGACTTATTTGGCGAATGATGTCTTGGCAGCAGGAATTCGTCTGGGTCGGATTTCTCCAAAATTCTGCCCCGACTGGATTTTCCCGGTTTACCTCATTTTCCCGGATTGCTTCGTTTTTCAGGATTTTCAAGGATTGATGATTTGTGATGGATCTTAATTGCTTTATGTGGTTTTATGCTAACCCTTTGATTAGAATATGTATGATAATTAGGCATTTATGGGGTGCTTTTGTGAATGCAGGCTGAATCAAGCAGAGCTGCTGCAGGAAAGTCTAAAGGTGATACAGAGGGGTCTTCCATTTCAGAAGTAGAAAGATTGAGATTGGATACCAAGAGTCAGTTGCCTGACAGTAAGATATCTTCTGTATGGTCAGAGGTCTCCGACACTAATGTAGGAGCATGGAGGTATGAGGAATTCAAGGCGAGAATGGCTTAGAAGGATCTATCGGTCCTGAGGAATGGAATGATGAAGTCCGGATTGGTCCATGTGGCAGGATTCCCTCCTGCAATCCAGTGCTATGAGTTGATACTAGAATGTGCACGACAATATGACTTTGACACACAGAGGGTCGTTAGCACCGAGGGAAGAGTCTTGGCAAATTTCAGTCCCGTTTCTATTGCCCAAGCTTTTGAAATGCCGGATTTGCCATCTGTATGCGTCTTGAACATGGATTTAGCCAAAACTTACTATGAAAATGAGCCCACCAAAGCCCTGTAGATGATTAATTCTTGGTTGGAGAAACCAAAACCTCACTTTTCCAAACTGCCCAAGCAATTACACAGGATCAAATTCAGATCAGACATATATGATGCCATCACATTATTGAGCAGAGTGGCCGGTTTAAAGAGTGCTGGGGTGTTGGAAAATTGGATGGTCCATGTGATTAACAAAATTGAACAAGGTATTAACTACCATTGGGCAGGACTCATCAGTGCAGTGATTGATGGACAGATGAGAGATGTCCTAGAAACAAGGAAGTTTACCATGTCTTCCTATGTGATATATGTGTTGGCTAGATTCTACCCATACAGGGGTTTGAATCCAAAAGGGACATTTGAACAAGATATAGTCTATGACATATACCCGAAGTTGCACCTTGGACATCAGGATTTTAGAAGGGCAAATGATGCATTTACAATGCATATCACTAGGATGCTTCAAAATGCAGAGCATGTAAGAATATCTGATGGAGCCAAGGAGCTAATAAAGAAATATGGAGCTTGGTTCATACAGTTCCCCACCTTTTCCTACATTAGAATTGATGGATGTCAGATTGCTCCATACAGGTTGCCCAGGTATCCTACTAACCACATTGTGTTGTTGGAGGTTGCAAGACAGATATGTGAGTTTGATACTATTGTTAAAAAGGCAAAGCATAAGATAGGGTTTGGTGGAGATTTCCCTTTGAGAATTGGCATAAGTGAAGTTTGTCCTTCAATTCAATCAGCTCATGCATCAGGGGATGAATTGGCTGCTTATGGTTTCTCTTTCCACTCTAAAAGGACAAACTTTGATATCACTGGAGAAGCGCAGAAGAAGACCACCAAAGAATACCACCATAAGGATGACATAGAGGATTACTAGGCAAACATTAAAGATGACTTTGAGGCAAGGAAGAAAAGATACTCCAGGCTTCCAGTTGATGTGATCAGACTATACAATGTCAAGTTGATCCCTGACCAGTTGGAGGATGATGGGAATCTGGTGCAAGATCATGCATATGAGTCGGTCAGGGAAAGATCAATCGGAGAGGTAAATTGGGCCGAAAATGAGGTGACTGAGTTGGAAGACCTAATGGCCCCTGTCATGAAGTTTACCAAATCATGGTTGAAGCACAAAGTTTGGGAACTGGAGAGTGAGAAGGTACCTTGTACCTTCAATCTAATGGGAAATCTAAATCCTCTTTCCACCTTAGAGGAGTCCGGAGAAGATGATTCCAAAGAAAAAGCTAAAGGAGGCTCACCTTTCAAGATCAAAATCAGAGGCTCTAAGGAAAGTGAGCCGGAACAGAAAAGGAAACCAAAGGGAAAGAAGAGAAGCTGAACTTTGAAAATAGGCAAATCTTCTGAAGAAGAGGAATTTGAAAAAGCAGAAGGAGAAGACGCTCCTCCACAGCCAAAGAAGACAAGGACAACTAGAACTTCAAAGAAGAAGGATCAAGGAACTTCCAAAGATGAGACTCCAGTGGTTGATGTGGAAAGCTTGGGAGAGAAAACCAGAGTTTACTCAAGGAGATCAAGGACTCCATCTCCCAAGGAGACCCTACAGAAAGCAAGTCCTCTTCCAGTGACTTCCACTATGGAACAACCAAGGGTTGCTTCCCCTTCGCCAAGTATACCTGAGCAGGAGACCCCTGAGGAGCATGAGACTAGTGGAGAGGCAGAACCGTTCAAGGAAGGAGAACTCTTTGGTGCGGTAGCTGAGCTCGAAACTGAAGATGTGGAAAAACATCCTTCTCCACTAGTGCAATATGAGGATTCTCCGGTAAGCAGCAAAGGTAACGGATCACCTGAAAAGGAGGATGCCCCTGCTAGAACCCCATCACCTTTGCAAGAAGAAGAGCTTGAATTAGGTGATCAAGATGATCAGTCTCCGGAGAAAGGAAAAGATGAAACATCAGAACAACATGAAGAGTCCAAGACAGATGAAATCTGGGTGGATCCTATTGTCCCAGATTGGTTGGAAAAGGAGATTACGAGAAAGAAATAGGTTATTGTTGAGGACACCCCTCTTGATTGGGATGAGATGCTAGCCAAGATTGGTAAAGGTAAGAAGAAGAAGATGGCTAAGGTAGTTTCAAGAATTGAAAGAGATGAAGCAAGTAACAGGGTCATTCACATTGCCACCCCTACTGCGGATAAAACTAAAGAAGATGTCACTGGAAAGGATTACAATGTGTAGACCATTAATCTTGGACCAGTTTCTATGGAGCGGGATATTGAGGAGTATGAAGGGTCCAGTGCAGTAATAATTGGAAGATTAAGGAAGGAAACACAGTCCAAACATGAGCTTAAAAGGGAAAATGAAAGGCTTAAGAAATGTCTAGAAGATGTGATGAAGCCTCTGCAATCTCTCCACCCATCTTCTTCTGCTGCGGCTGGTTTCTTGCCCAAGGAAACTATTTCTGAACTTGAAAGGATGAAGGCTTCTACCCAAACTGCAATGGATTGGTTGAAGGATGTGCAAGTGAAAGGAGATGATGCAATAAAATAAATTATTTTGACTGGAAAGGATGCAATAAGAGCCAAGGACTTATTAGAGCATGTCCTATCTCAAGACAAGGAGGATATTGACCTTCAATTGCAGAAATCTAAAGTGATTATGGGGTATGGAAAAGATCAGTTGGCTGTGGATGGAATCCTTCCTTCATCCAGACTTAATGAGCCTTGGGAGTGGTTCGAAGCTTTGCAAATTCGGCAAAAGGCCATCAGAAAAATCCATAAACGAAAGAAGTAGATAGATGGTGATCTGACTGGAGTCTATGAAGGATGTATTGCATTTTTTGAGATAATGACTGGCAGGAGGAAGATTGCTCCTAAGTATCTGAGCCTAGAACAATTAAGAGAATGGTGGCATGATGTTTATGCTCCACATTTCGAAAATGTTATAACAGGGCACCAAATAGATGATGCAACAACTTACTTGGCCATGATGGATAAATACCAGGCATACAAGGGTGATTGGAACAAAATTGTTAAACAGTCAAAAGAGGAGATTGGCTCCATCGAATGTCGGCTCAAGATTTTTCCTTTGCCATTTGTCGCCGAGCTGGATAAATTATTTTTGAAGGTTCAGGATCATAATAAGGATAAGGGAAGCGGTAGTTAATGCCCATTTTGAAGATTTGTGCTTCCCTATTATTATAGGGCATGTATTGATTTGAGCTACATTGGGGAATGTGTCTAGGCTAACCTTGATGATGTATTGGCATTTAATGTGTGCGTTATTTTGAAATTCCTAAGGCCGACTTGTTTTGGCTGTTTTATTTTGTAAATGTTTGGCTGGGCCAACATATTTTGAGAATTTGCTATAAAGGGCATTCTTGCCTCATTGTAAGGAGTTAGCCAGAAAGATAATAGGAATAAGCTAGATCAGAAAAGAGCTAGAGCATTTTGTAATAGAGATAATAGTTAGTTCTTGAAGCAAATGTTGTAACAGAATAGTGGAATTGTTGCAGCATTATGGTGATCTAATACAATTGAAGGCATTGTGGTTTTCCTGGTGAAATCTCTTGTGTTAGTTTATCTTGCATGGTTCCTGTTGTTTCATCTTTCAAATTGCTTAAAGATTTAGGATTTAGTGTTTAGAGTTGGATTATTTTGGTGAATGATGTTCATGATTTCATATTTGGAATGTTTGTAGCAATCTCTGGTCTATACTCCCAGTAACTATTTGATTGTAGTAGGTTGGTGAAGTCAACCTGGACCATATATCTATTTTGTGCTTAGTTCAATTATGGATGAATGTCTATGATTTGAAAATCTATATACCTTAGAAGATTGCACCATTCTCGTGATATTGCACTGTGGGTTAAGCAAGAATTGGTTATTCAAGATTGTTCCATTCCTGATATCTATCATTTGCATGGTTCATCTTAGAAATAGTTTAGGTTTCATTACTTCTCTTGCACTCTCATCTTTTGCCATTTCTTTATTATTCGGTTAGATTTAAGATTTAAGTTCAAAATATTGCAAAATATGATAAGTTGGAAAGATACAGTTTGTTTGTAGTAAGGTCCGATTATGATTACCAGCATTTTCACATATTATCTGAGTTGTTTATGCATTGTCAAGACTTGACACCTGAGAGACCTTTGGGTGATTTTCAGCAATTTATTGTTGAAGATTATCTTTCAAGAGAGATAGAATATTATTTTCTGTCTGAGTTGTTGCTGTGTAGAAAACACCATCAACACATCCCACAGTACATCAGAACTTGGAATGTCGTGCGTGCCCATTTTAAATTCATTCCACTTGAAAACTAGATCTCTAACAATGAAATCATGAGGCTTTGCCCTCTTGTCAAAAGTATTCTTCATTTGAGCTTGATGTATTTCCAGCTGTCTGAGAGCTTCTTTTCTAGTTTCTTCAAGCTCCACCAGCTGTGCAAACCTCACTTCAAGAGGTTGTTCATTTAGCAACTCCATTTCTTTAACATAACTCAATGTTGGTAATTCAATTGAAATAGGAAACTTAGCCTCTTTGCCATAAGTCAAAACAAAAGGTGAACAACCAGTGGCTCTTTTAGGAGTTATTCTATCAACCCAAAGGGCTAGCTTCAACTTTTCATGCCACGTCCTCTGATTATCTTTAGCAGTCTTCTTGATTATCCGAATTAGATTCTTATTTATGGATTTTGCTTGTCTATTGCCCTGCGGATAATAATTTGATGACGTGTTCAAATAGATGTTATTTCTGAGGGACCAATCTGAAATATTCAATCCTATGAAAGCTAAACCATTATCTGAAATGATTGAATCCAGAACACCAAATCTCGATATGAGATCTTGATAGAAATTAAGCACTGAAGTCTTGTTTGCTTCCTTTAAAGAAACAACTTCGGTCCACTTTGTAAAATAATATGTGGCAGTAAGAATCCATTTATGACCCGCACTTGAGGGTGGATTGATAGGGCCAATAAAATCTAAGCCCCACTTAGCAAAGGGTTGTTCTACTTGAATCAGATGTAGGGGCCGTTATGCAAGCCTCTATTTACCAGCAAATAAAGCACATTTCTCACACTTTCTAACCCATGCAATAGCATCTTTAAATAAATCTGGCCAGTAATAACCAACTCTCATAATCTTCAGAGTTGTAGTCCTTGCAGCAAAGTGACCTCTTGAAGGTCCATCATGAAATTCTACTAGCAGCTTGTCAACTTGATTAGGCTGAATGCAACGTAATAATACACCTTGGAAATCCCTCCTATAAAGAATGCCATCAATGATTGCATAAGGGATGGCTTGTAATCAGTAGTACCTTCTTTTTGCTCAGTCTAAGCCTTGGGGGCACTCACCAGTTTGTAGATAATGTATCATCTACTGCAACCAGATAGCAAGAGGTGCTCAAACAACACTCAAAACATCATTATTTAACATTGTTTCTGTATTTGTAGCCTCCTTTAAGCTGCTTTCCTCACTTCCAACAATCTGTTCACACAAACCTTTGCCTCTAACGAGCTTGGTTGCTTTTATATCAACATTGAACTCCATTACTTTAGTGATCCAACCAACACGCTTATCATTAATATCCTTGTTAAGCAAAAAATCCTTAACAGTCAAATGAACTACTAATAAATGAATCTTGTTGTTGGACAGCATATTCTTGAACTTCTTCAAACTTCTTACAATGACAAAAACATGTTTCTCAACAAAATAATACTTTACCTCGTAATCATGCAAAACTTGGCTAAAAAACGTAATAGGCTATTCCAAGCCTTCCTCGTTTTGTTGGCATAACATATTTAAATCGGTGATCTACTCCTCCAAACGATATAGAACAAATTCTTTGTCAAAGTTTGGATTAATGAGAGTAGGAGCGGCTACGAGCACTTCTTTGATCTACTCGAAGTTCCTCTTTCCTTCCCTGGTCCAATTGAATGGCATATTCTTCTTCAGCATAGAAGTGAGAGGTTGCAACAAGGCTGCGATATTCATTATGAACCTCTTCACAAAATTTATTCTTCCAAGAAAGCTTTGCAAACCTTTCTTGTGAGCTGGTAATGGCAAGTCAAGAATGGCAAAACTTTAGATCAATTGAAATACCTTGGATTCAAATACGGTATCGGCAATTTTCCTTCATGCACCGAAAATATACACTTCTTCAGATTGAGAGATACTCCGAACTCTCTGCACCTTTGAAAAATCTATTCCAAATGATCCAAGTGTTCATTAGCCTTTCTGGAAAAAATAGTAATATCATCTAAATATACCAGAACAAACTTGTTCATAAGGCCATGAAAGGCCATATCCATAGCACGTTGGAAGGTTGCTCTAGCATTTGATAAGCTGAAAGGAATCTTCTTGTAGGCCATTGTGCCCCATTTGGTTGTAAACGTTGTTTTGAACTGATCCTCTTGCTTAACTAGAATCTGGTTGTAACTTGAGTAACCATCTAACAAAGAAAATATGTCAGAACCAGAAACTACTTGTAAAATTTTCTCCATGGAAGGGAGCGGATAATGGTCTTTCAATGATGCTTTATTCAAATCTCAGAAATCGACACAAAGTCTGATTTCTCCACTCTTCTTTCTGACTGGCACTAAATTTGACACCCAAGAGGTGTGCTTGATAGGAAAAATAATGCCTCAGCCTCAACTAACTTGTTCAATCTGCCTTCATATGCTCTTAACTTGGGATTGCTGTCTCTCGCTTTCGGGCTTCTTACTAGTTTTGCATTGGGTTCAAGCTCGATGGTATGCTGGGCTAGTTCAGGGTTAAAACCTCTTAAATCCTTGTATTCCCAAGCAAAAACATCACTATATTTTTGACATAATAGAATGAATGCTTGCTGTTCCTCTTGACTACATACCTTTCCCAGCTTGAGAAGCTTTCCTTTGAAAATTTTGATGGCTGCATAATGCTCTTCTTTAACTGTCAAGCTGCACTTGTCCTTCCAAACCTGATCATCTAAATTAAACACAGATTCCAAGGTCACTAATCCTTTCAGTAGCTTGTTGGTCTTTAATTGCACAATCTGGTCCTCATATTGTTGTTGCCATTTTTGCTAATTTCCATCTGCGAACTCAACTTCAACAATTAGAAATTCACTTATTTCATCAAGCAGTTAAAAAACTTGCTACCACATTATTATTGTACGCATGGTTCTGACTACTATTCACATAATGACTAAGTTTCTACCACCTTATGAATCTCCTTGGGAATATCAAACTGGGCTCCTATGGCAGCGAACCTGTTAGCATGCTTATTTTGATTCCGAGGAATCGACATGATATTAAAAGCATCAAAATCCTCCATTAAATCCCATACACGATGCTTATATTTCTTAAGCAAATCATTCTTAGCAGCATTTAAATTTTTGACCTAATTCACAATCAACTTTGAATCACCATAAACCTGCAAACATTTAATACCTCATTTGCGGGCCCACTCAAGGCCATGCACCAACGCTTCGTATTTGGTTGTATTATTCAAACAGCTGAAAGCAAATCTGCAAGCTGAAAAATACTTATCTCCTTTAGGCGATATCAACATAGCTCCACCCTCGGTGCCAACACCGCTCCTCGAACCATCGAAATAAAGCTCCCAAAGTTCATTATCTTTTTCTGTAGACGGTTCATCCTCTTTACAAAGATTAGGCATGTCGCAATTAGACTTGCGAATCATATAAACTCCTAAACCTACCTCATCTGTGTTTTGAAACGGATCAAGCTCGTGATCTTTGGCTGCCCATT
>VDFB02213974.1:0-18986 GCA_007258455.2 Sequoia sempervirens
CCTCATGGATTTTGAATTGATGAGAGCCACATCCAATAGGCTCTTTGTAAGAAATCCCCCTGTACCTCGTCATCCGTGCCAACATATAAATAAGGTAGGAGCTCATGTAAAACGTTTTAGTCCTCCTCAAGCTCAGGAGCTGCTCATGTATATTATCGCTGATCATCTCAGCCCAATTGACATAATCCTTGCCCTCTAGCACCAGGTTGATGTAATAAAACATCCAAGGCTCAAAAATGTAGGACTGTGGGCAACCACCAACCCTGCTCAGCAACATGATAAGATCACAGTATTCCTGTTTCAGGTCCTCCGCTATGATCTGTTTTGGCAACTTCGCACGAGATGGCTTAGGAGTGCTCATCCAGTGGGTGTTAATTGTGTCCATGCACCTCTCGAATGTGGAAGCATACATCCGCTCAGCCCGTTCTTTGGACTTGTAAATCATGTTCCTGTGCACCGGGATCCCGAAAGCTTCACCAATGGCTGTCGGAGTGAGATTGGCAAGCACTTGGCCATCTGGTGTCGTGATCGACCGGTGTTCCTTCTCGTAGCAATTGGCGCACTCCATTATCAGCTCCGAACACTGTATGGCTGGCGGAAAACCAGCAGCTGCATATAATCCACTTCGGACGATGTTGTGCGAAGTGACCGAAGCCCGATGACTTCCAATTCCAAACAGCCTGTTCTTGAAGGTCTCCAGGTTGACAGAGCCCAAATTAGTGTCTGTCAACTTGCCCAGCTTTGAAATGAACTTTGATTCTGGCATGAATGTTTTGTTCAGCTTCTTGATCACTGCTTGTCTTGAGGCACCATTGTCCTTTCCGGTTGTCCTCGCTTGCCATCGCAAACAACAAACATTCATCAGCAATTAAATTTAATAAAATAAGGCATTGTATAGGGGCTGCAGTCGAATTCTAGAAGCTGCAATAACTTTCGTGTTTGCAAACCTCAGCTTCTTCTCTTGAATAAGTTCGAATTCCAATACTTAGAACAGATTTCTAAGTAGACTTTGATGACTTTACTTCACAATCAGTAATCAGCAATTTCAACCTCTATGACTTCGTATCAGCAATCAGCAAACTAGCAAGTTCGTACTTTTAAAACTCTCAACCACTTCCTTGCTTCAAGGCGTCTTTCTAAACTGGCAACTTCGACTTACTTAACAAATCAGACTTCAGCCTCAATACTAGCAAAGCCGTACCTTTCACAAGCAACCTCAATCTTCAGCAAATACTCCTTTAATCAGCAATGGCGTACCTCTTCTACTTCAGCAATGGTGCTTAGCTTCAGCAACAAATTAAATTGGCAAAGTCGTACCTCTCAAGCTTTTAACAATTTGATTAACTTCCAAGTGCGCCTCTTCAGCAAACTCAACTTCTCAGCAAAATTCAAACTCTTTCAAACTTCAGCAACTCACTGCAATGCTTCACTCTCAGAGCAAGTTCGACTTCCAGCTGTGAAAACAAGTGAAAAACTTGCTCATTTTATAGCTAAAATTCGAATTCTAGAAGAAGTTAATTTTAGCCAGTGCCATTAAACTCCACTACTCCACTTCACGAATTCGAATTTTCCCTCTCTGGTGTTTCTGACACTTGTCTCCAGTCGTCGGGAATCTTATTCTTCTAGAAACTTGACTTTGACTGGCATTTTGGATTTTGCTTTCGAAAATTTAATTTAAATTCATCATTTTTTTACTCACCAGCCGGAGCTCTGTTACTGGAATTCGAATTTAAATTCTTTTCTGCTCTGGAAAATTCATCTTCGAAGGATTCAAACAAAATTATCTAGGCAATTCCTCTTGGACTCATCATTCGAAGAAAATTCATCTTGAAAGCACATTTTATTCATTTTTGCCTTAGAAAATTTAAAATTCTCCCTTAGGAAAATTCACAATTTGAGCACTGATTAAATTCCTCACTGAAAAAGTGTCGGCGAAGTTTGAAAGACTTGGAAATCCATTCATCATCGCAAATGTTCAGTACCCAGAAGCAAATTTTCTTTAGAACGCCTCGAATCCATGGGTACCCAACGAACGGGTTCATTTAATTTTTTCAATTTTGAACCTTAGAAAAATATTATTTTCATCATTTAAATTCGTTCTTCGCCCGTGATCACTCTGTGTTGCTCTGACTTCTTGAAAAATTTGAATCGTCTTGCATTTCTGACTCCATCACTGAGAAAAGTTGCTCTTGTCTCACGGAGAAATTTCACCACTCTGATCTCAAGGCGTATTTTCCAAGGGAAAATAATTTGCCTTAGAAAATATTTTTAAATCATCTAGCACTTTGAGAAGTTTCCCTTAGAAAATTTTGAATCATCTGCCAGTGGAGAGGAATTTTTTTTTATCAACTTCATTTGGAAGAATTTACTCATTCTCGGCACGCCTTATTTCTCACTTCATACTTCACACTTGAAAGGCAATTTTATTAAAATTTCTAACGCCTTAGAGAATTTAAATTTCACATGTCTTATGAATTTCTCTAACACTTCACCACCTTAGGCGTATCACACTTGAAGAAAATCACGCCTTGAAATATTTCAACGCCTTAGGAAATATTTCTAACACCTTATAACTCCCTTCAACATAGGCGCATACTTATCATTTTACTCTCAACACCTTGAAATATTTCGACGCCTATAGGCTTTAGGCGCCTAGCACACATATGAGGGAAAATCACGCCACACATACCTTTACCACCTCACACGTCCTTGGAAAATCCTCTAACACCTTGAGCGCCTAACACTTACCATCTTTCACCATGCTTTGGTAACATTCTTCACCTTAATTACCACCTTTAATTACTTTTCACATCCAAACATGGGCGCATTTCCATGTAGGAGGACAAACTTGCCACCACGTCCCCTGTGACCTTTCAACTTCCCGTTTTCGTCTTGACATGCACAAGTTTGGGCGCATTTTGCCTATGGAGGAGGACGAGATCTTTGACTTCGCTTTGACTTACTTGTGTTTTGGGCGCATTTCACCCCTGCTACAGGATGGGCGCATTTAGGAGGGGGTGGCAGATTTCCTCATGCCTTAGAAAAATTCTCAACTTTTCTCTTTCAAGTTGGGCGCATTTTGGCCTAGCAGCAGGATGAAAACCTTTGACTTTCTTTGACTTTCTGGTGCCTTGGGCGCATTTCACCCCCTGTGCAGGATAAACATCATACTTAGAAATTTTTATGCCTCTTCAGCTGAGATGGGCGCATTTTGCCAGGCCTGCTGGATGAAGTTCCAGACTTAGGCAAATTTTCATCATCCTTCGCCAGTATCGTGCCCCGCTATTTATAGTAAGTCTTCTCAATTTTGCACTTCTGGAGCTCAGATCAACTTGAAATTTCAAACATAGCTTCTTCATAACCCTATCAACGTCGACCTTTGCCGCTTTTAGTCACCACAGCTATTTATAGCACGTTTTCACGGTGACTTACACTATAAATAGTAGCTCATGTTTACGATAGCTCCCAAGCTCCGTCGAGTTGAAATTTGAATGGTGATCCTCACCGTGACCTTCTTTGTCAACATCAAGCATGCGGTTGATTTCAATACAGCGAGTTTCCAAATTGACTTACTATAAATAGTAGGAGTGCTCATTGACTTGAAATTTCACCCGTGAATGCTTTGAAGAATGCTGATGTGATTGAAAAGTTTACCGCCAGGTTTTGAAATTTTGACCTTTCGCCTATTTTTTTGAGCTCATTGGAAACCCTAATTTTCTCTTGCATGCATCAAATGATCTCACGTTTCCCTTCATTTACGTGGCATTCGCGATCATTTCGTGTTTTGAACTGCTGGGGACTGTAGGTTACGCTAAAATAGCAAGTTCCTTCTTGAGTGAGAATCTTAGTTTGCATGTCACCATCAGCGGCTCTTGAAAACCATCGGGGAATCACGACGTAAAAGAAACCGACATGCAAACCCTAAAAATAGCCTCGGAAGGCTGAATTCTGAAAGTGATCGTCTCGTCTTGCATGTTATATCATCGTGAAGGTCTCGAAAAACCCAGAAGGAATATCCAGACATGCAAAGAAAAACTCTGCATCTAAACCCTGAAATTTGTCCCGGAAGCAGGACTGCTAAAAATAGTAAGTTGTCTGTTTTTGCTCAAATTTTGCATACGAATAGCTTGATATGCCCTGAATGCCGTGTGACTGTCGGAATCTCAAAAATGCTGACGAATTGCCTGTAATTACTTACTTACTAAAAATAGTAAGTACCTCAAAATTCGATGAAACTTGGCTGGAAACCTGCTGGATGTCTACTGACAACAATATTAAGTTCAATTTTCAATTTTCTCACTTTACTTGCCCCTGAATTGGCTGAAAAGATGAAACCCTAATTTTAGACTTGGCCAATATTTCACGTTTAAGCTCAATGATGGACACAACCCCCCGAAAGATGGACATCAGGAAAGAGACAGAGCGGGAGAGAGAAGAAAACCCAAGCCAAAAGACCGAAATGGAGCAAAATTTAGGGGGTCCCCATCTTGAATGGGGCGATGTGTGAAAAGGTCACAACAGTCACCTGCGCATCTGCTTTTGCACTTTCGTTTGTAACTTTGCCAAGTTGGACCCTTGTCACTGTGTAATCCTCCATGTTGACATCTCCTTCCTCCTGCGGTGGTATGCCAATTTCCGCATATTTATGACCAGTCTTGTCAACATTTAGCCATGAATACAATTTCGCCTTTTTCTTCCCCTTAGCTTTTGGAGGGACTATCTCTTCAAGGTCAAGCTCTTTTGGAGAAATCATTTGCTTCTTTCGCTTCAACACTTGAGATATCAACTAAGGGGGAAGAGAGGAGGTACAAGCTTCTGGATTAACCGTCAACTCTGTTGTCACTGTCACTTTTGAAGTAACGACTGGTATTGTGACAATGGGTGTAGTGTCTGTCATAACTGCTCCTGTAGTCTGCACATTGAGTTGATCACACATGGATTCATTCATGAACCGATTGAAATCAGTTTCTAAAGTGATATCATATGATGGCGATGACAGGCTAGGAATAGATGATGGAGGACTTGACAAAATATCAACCGTGTGTATACTTGTCACAGAGGGAGTATCAAGTACGGTTGATGCTGCAGGGGTAGGTGAAACATTTTTTGTGGGTATGACAGTGGTAGGAATAGGTGATGTAGGAACAAGTGGTGGAGGAGTGTTCGGATTTGGAGTATGAGGAACATTTGAAATCATAGGCGATGATGTTCTGGGAATTTCTTCAACTACATTCTCAGGTGGAGACATAGTTCTTTCTTCATCATGCCCAGGTTCCTATTGATCATCCTCTTGTCCTTCTGACTCTGGTTCACCTTCAGAATCACCTTCAGACTCTTGTTCACCTTCAGAATCTTCTTCTGTTGAATCTTCTTCTTCAGCGGATTGATCACTGAAATTTCCTTCTTCATCTGAATCTATCTCTTCAGAACCAACCCCTTTTCCTTTGGAGCGAGATGGTTCAGATTCCGTAGTTTCTCCTTCTGGGACGACCTGTGTGTCCTTGCCGACAGTGAACTTGATCCTAGGGCCTCTTCGCGAAGAAGTGGGAATAGCCGCAGATTTATCTTTCATGCGGAGTTCTTGCTGTCGGCCAACTTCTGCTTTGGATTCTTCTCCCTCAAAATCTGTTCTGAAAGTTTTCATCTCAAAGCCATGCTTGTGTAACCACTTTGCAGTGTTACAAAAAAATTGGTGCCAATCTTTCCCTGATGGAAATACTTTCTTTTCTAGACCATTGAATTGCAGGCAACGGCCTCTTGGCTATTTCTTGTTCATCGTAGGCAGCATTCATGATGTCACCAGGATCTGTGAAATCCTCTGCTAAGTCAGCAACACCAAGATCTTTGATCTGCTATACAGTTAGCTTGCAATAATCCATCTTACAAATGGCCTCCTCATCTTTGCATTCAGCCCAAATGTCCTCAAAGCGGTACTTGTGCTAATGACCCTTTTGTAACTTCTTCCTAACATTTCGGTAGTCAAAATCAAACCTATATCTATAGGTCCTGATTGTCATGACATGCATCTCTACATAGATTGACTTGGCTTTTTGTACCGTTTTGATGGTATACCTACCGATTGTCAGTGGGAACTTGAATCCCGGCTTGTGAATCTTTCTCCGCTCTTTGTGCACTGAAATTAGCTGTCTGCACAACTCCATGAGAACCCACTTGTCCGAGGGGTATCTGGACAACATATAAGGGTAACCAGTGTAGCACCCTACTCTTAGGTAAGTAAAAGTTGGGAATTGTAGATATATGCATCCGACTTTACTTACCACTTTGTAGGCCTCATCAAATACCCTCTGCTTTTCGAGACTTTGATCAAAGCTGAAAAGCAAAGGCGCGAAGAAAGCATCAGTAACCCTCCTGAAATGGTGAAGGCTTTCCTTCAGATCCAGTTGATAGAAAAAAATTTACATAGGTACGGTGTGCCTACTCCCTCTTGTAGATAGACCCGAAAATTGCCTCATCACGACTGCAGCATACACCAAGTAAGAAGTCATATAGAACTTCAATGTGGATGGCACATTGATCAGTTGTTCATGTATTTCATCGTTGATCTGTTTGCCCCACTCAATGTGAACTTTCTGTCTTCATATGATTCTGATGTATTCATACATCCAGTCATGAAAATAGGATGATTCAGGCAACCCCTTCACTCTGCTCAAAAGTGTGATCATATCTCTAACATCTTCCTTGAAGTCACTTCGCGGAAGTCCACTCAGCCATCTGGAAATAGTGTGCCTAGGTTCTTTCAACCATTGGGTATTTATCAGGTATTTGGCCTTGCCAAGATCTGAGTCATAGACCTTGTGCGCTTGTTGTATCGAGATGTCAGTGTACTTCTCCATATGTGGAACTTTGAAAACAATATCAAAGAAGTCAGGGTCAAGTCTCAATATCTCGTGCCCAGAGAAATCAATCACACTTCTGCTTTCCCTGATGTAATGGGATGCAACTTGAAGGACAAATTATGTATTATGCACAAAGGTAGGGAACATAGACACCAAATGCAGATTACTGTGCACGATTTCTCTCAAAGAATCTTCAAGAGGATTCTTCTCAGTTCTTTCCGCAAAATCACCTAGGTCTTGATGACCGACCTCTATGTCTTTAATCTCATTCACCTTAGAGACCACCACTGTCGGCGGATTAACACCTTGATATTTGTATTTCATTTTGCTTTTAGCTCTTGAAGACAATGGAGATTTCTTGGCAGTCATCTGAGAGCAACAGATCAACAAGAAACAACTTCGAGGATCTTCTGATGAGATTCAAAAAGAAACTGCAAGATGTGGAATCAACAAACGTTAGTTGGAAAACAACATTAGGATGCGTGAAGCGAGCAACGATGTCGAGCAAACATGAAAAGGGCGACGAAGCACGGAAAGCGATGCATGAAGTGGAAAAAACGAGGTTCGGAGCGAAGCTGAGATGATTTTAAGTGCTTAAGGGAAAAATTGTGAAAAGTGTAAGGGCACTGAAAATCAATGCCCTTGCACTTTGAAGCAAGGAAGTTTGGTGCAGTGGCGCTAAAAATCAGCGCCTCTACACTTTTCAGTGTTAGAAAAAGTTTGAGGTGTTAGGGCGCTCAAAAATCCCACCTTGACATTTGAGTTATATGTACGCCAAGATTGCAAGTGTAAAGGCATAGAATTTCAGCGCCTTGAGTAAATGAAGGAAAGATATTCAAATGGAGATAAATGACATTGAAAAATGCCACTTGAATCTTTGAACATATGAAGATTTCGATGCTAACACCTGAAGCGTATTTTGGAGAGAAAGAAATGTATTTCAATGCCATTACATTCACCTCTTTTTTTACCATAAACTGAAACAAATCAAAACCCGTGTTGGCTTTTGTCGCTTGGAATAAAGAAATGATGTGAGAAAGAAAAGAAATCAAATGACAAGGGCGCACACAACAAATAACTAAAACCCCAACCAAAATGAGAAGAAGGCATGACTCAATGAGAAAACACGTTGGCATAGAGAAAAACGAATTTGCAGAAGAAAGAAAAAAGAAGAAACGCGTGGGTTTTGGTTGAAAATGAATGGAGAAAACAAAAATGCATTTACAGATCATTAGCAAGATAAAACGCGTTTTGATTCAAGAAGTAATGAAAAGAAGAACAAAAAAACATACCTAAAGAAAAACGAAACCTAGCTGGAAATTACTTGAGATCTTCAAAAACACGTTTTGGAGATGAAGAGGTGTTCGCTCAGCAAGAAGAAATGAAAAGCAAAAGTCAAGAATGAAGAGAAGGTGTAACGACCCGATCCTTCGGTAAAATAAAAATTTCCTTAATTTACATCCTACAAGTAAACATGTTAACATGACATTGTAATAAAAAATTTCCATTTCTTTATTGATAATACATGAACCAGTTGCCATATCAATTTGCAATAAAGATTCTATTTCCATATAATAACTTCACAAGTACATGAAACAAGAATACATACCTCAACTAACTTAGCTCCAATGAGCTTTTGAACAAATAGTAGTAAGAAGGTCCAGGTTCCTTTCCTTTCAAATCTTTGTACATTAGCCGCTTGCTGAGGAGGAGAAACATCACTCGGGCACTTTTCCGCCAACCACAGACTTATATTGCGGTCCCCCACACATCCATTATTCAATAGATGGCCCTCCCTTCGTTGAAGAGATTGGTAGGGTATCCTTTAACGATTACCAACTGAGCATAGTGTTGTGTCCTACACAACTAGAACCTTGCTATTTCACAATCCGGAACTAGTACAAGGATCACAATGAACTGACAATGTAAACATCGCCCGATCTAAGAGGATGTAGGTACATTACACTACTTTGATCAAAGAGTTTTAGTTCAGTAAACGAATGAGTAAGTCATCTATCATATACACTACTTAGGGCCAATTTGACTTAAGGCTATCTTACACTATGTGTAGGTTATGTCCTTCATTGGGTAATCAGTCACCCCAGACTTCCTACAACATTCTAACTGCTATAAATGAATCAACATAACAAGTAATTCACCTATTACCTCATATATTGGAAATCTTCATCCTAGGAGTAACCCAGGCTTACCTCAGTTAACCTAATAACTTAAGCCGATAGAATTTATTTGACTCCTGTCCTCATTTTGATTCTAGTTTATAGTAACTATTGCAGCAATACTTTCCTTATATAGAGATTATACAATTAATGCAGATTTCAATTAGAATGCAACATTTTAGTTCCTATGTATCGGCAACAACCATAAATCATCCCATGCTCAAACATAGCTAGCATAATTAAATACTTATGTTATACTTTATATAATGTTGCTGAATTCCTCAGTCAAGTTCTTTCTCCTATCATGGAGTACTTAAAAACACCTTATAAAAGCGGCTCAAATGCTTCAATTCTCTTTTCCGAAAGCAATCAGGATTTTAGCAAATAATATCCATGCCAACAGTGTTCTCCTCTTATGGAGATCATACAGAATATGCAATTTCATACTAATATGCATTTTAAATCTCCCCTTATCTTTTTTTCATAAATTTTATGTTAAACAAATAAACCAATCCCTTAATTTCTTTTTCCACTATATCCCTTTAATGCAAGATAAGTTAAACTAATCCCTTAAGCTCCTTAAACATTTAATCCCCTTTTTACAATCCCTTTATCCTTGAATCCCTTTTACATTTTCCCTTTAAATGCATTTCCTTGAATCCATTTTACATTCTCCCTTTAAATGCATTGAATACCTTATACATTTTCCCCTTAAATGCATTGCTTATGAATATTTATCAAGATAGTACTATTTTACTTGAGCTACTTGCAAACAACAATCACAAAACCAAAAGAATACAGCATTTTAAATAAAGGATCACAATAAAAGAGAATTCATGCCTGATATTTTAAAGCTTCTTCTCCCGGAACTGCTCTTCTAGACATTCCTTCAGCAAACTTCCAGAATTCCAACTGAAAATAGCTTCTTTTGCAAGTTTCTCAAACTATGGTAAACTCTCAAGTCACTTCTCACAAATTGGATTCCTCTATTAAAACTTACTCAGCTATGGTTCCCTCAAAAACTCACTCAAAGCTTTAAAAAGGAATTAACATAGTAATTTGGCAAATGCTGGTAACAACTTACTGTATTTCTCAAACTCAGCAAATAAAGAATATGCAGCAAATAAAGAAAATACAGCAACTCAATTGAATGGATATGGAAGCTCTCAAAAACGCAAGACTCAGATTGCCCAATGAGATGAAACAAAGAATGGTTGGGCGTCTATAGATAGGCCCGAGTTTGCAACGAATTCCACCATTGAGGGCATGTAAACTGACAACAAAGTTCCCAGACTTGTTCCAAATGCTACATGGCGGGTTTTTAAACCCTATATCATCAAAATGGGAGTGATTCGACCCTTATGGAGCCAGCACTTCCAGACTTGTTCAACTCAAAATAGAAAAAATGCCACTTACAGGAAAAGTGTCCAACTTTGGCACATAATAGAGGATGACTTATTATTGCTGCGAATTGGTCAGGTTTAAGCTTGCAACAACACATTCCTTTTAGCTGGCACTGCCTCATCTCCAGCGTTTGAATTTTTCCTCCATTTTTTTTATGCGTTTGAAGCTCAAGCCATTTCACGGGAAGAGTCTTCACAGAAATATTTTTATTCATTTCAAATGTTTTCCTCTTTATATTTCGATTTATATTTTAGCTTTGTGTTTTAAAAACAAAAGGCTCAATTCACTTTATGGAGACTTATATTTTCTCAATAGTTCAATAGATCAATTTATTTCTCTATAGTCCACTTTATAATATTTACTCTAAGTAAAAATTAAATCTTTTAATTTTCCATAGTTTAATATTTACTCCAAGTAAAATATAATCTTTTATTCACTTTAGAGATTTATAATATTAAAATATAATTCCATTAGGAAACAATTACATATTTTATTATATAAATATTATTATAGTTCTTTTAAATATATTAAACATATAAATATTTAAATACCCGAGTATTTAATATTTATTTATATTTTAATATAACTATAATAATATTATATATAATCTTATATATATATATATTTAACAAATATAAATATATCGTGAGCCAGTCAACATTTACTCGATATATAAATATATATATCATATATATGTAAAGTCATCAAGCAATAATAATATAATATTATTTATAGCTACAGACAATAGGTAGCGTGTGTATGTACATACATGCATATAACCATATATACTCTTTTGTATATGTATGTATACGTATATACACGTTGACACATACGTATGAGCATATCCATCTGCCTATCGTACGTTTGTATCGATATGTTTATACATATGGATACGTGTACACAATGTATACATGTGTATACATACCCACTCAACCTTTAAACATATATCTTTCATATTTTCCATACAAGGTTCACAGTGTAGTAAGTCTGACAAATAAACAATCATCACTCACAAAGCACAAAGAAGTAAACCAAACTCCTAAAGCCTATGGATGACTTATCAAGACCAACTTATCTGACTTGGTTTCTCCCAACCTATAATGACTTGTGTGTATGCTCAAATAGTTCACGTTACTGCTTACCCGACCAAGCTCCTCTCCCGAGTGATATTTCTCCTCCGCCTGGAGGAAATGGTTCACATACCTGCATCCATTGACATAAACTCACGGCAATCAAATGCTCACAACAATAGCAGTATATATGATAAATCAACATGATTCATTAACCTCCTTATGCAATATTTTACCATGAATAACATCAACTGAGATTATATCAAATGAAACAACATCAAGTGAGATACATTCATATTGAAAACAAGGTACAAGCATCATTAATTCATCTCCAGAATTCACACTATATTCACACTTACCCTATCCATTAACGGTAAATAGTAACTTCACAATTTGGGATGTAACAAAAGGTAACCAAAAATCACTTTTAAGTGATTTAGAAGTGTTAAAAAGTTAACTCAAGTCGTCCATTTAATGAAGCATGAATTAAGGCACTTTCAGTGAAAAGTGCAAAGGAGAAAAAAGACGCCTTAGTCAAAAATGACTAAGTCAGGAAGAAAAATGCAAGGGTGCTAAAAATCAGTGCCATTGCACCAAAACAAAATCACTTAAGTGCAGGGGCGCTGATTTTTAGCGCCCTTGCACTTTTGACACAGTGAATTTTCCAAAAAGAAGTAGAGTGTTGTTTTTTAAGACAACTGCACTTTTCACAATTTACTAAGTATCAACAGTGAGAGCTCGCGAAGGTACTCGTTTCGAAGGTCTTCGCGAGGCGAACGTAGGGGGATGCTCAAACTGATTGTTTGAGGCTTTGGAACACACTTCGAGGTGGCTTGAAAATCACCTCGTTTTGCATGCTTGAACTTCACAAACTTAGGAAACAGACAAGTTTCGTAGGGGGGTTATCTGTGGAACGAGTGCTGCTAGATTCCGTGATAACAGGGCTTGACACAATGACATTTCATTATGACCAACACAGATCATGATTGTACATAGACAACAAATAGAACAAAAACAACACATGTACAAGGAAGGATCAGTACTTACAAGAGACACTGCTAATCCATAGTATCATGAACCAGTAGCCTCACAAGCTTTTTAGTCAAGCTCTTGAAAAATTATGCAGTGTGAACATGCCCCTTAGAAAATTTATAAGGCCACACCCAAAGGTTATATTCCTTTTCCTTTCAAATATTTAAGTACTTGCCCATTTCGATCTTCCCATAGTAGCACGTACCTTTTGAGTTGCAAGTTAGATGTTCCTTGTTGATCATCATTCCATGCAAGGGGACAATTCATGTTCTCCAAGTAAAATGTGTCATCCCTACATCTTGGATCATTTTGGAGGTGGCAAAAGGTGGATGGACATTTGAAATGTGCATCATTGAATTGCATCCACACTTGCATTGATATGTACGAAATATCCCTTATAGGGTGTTAGCTCAAATCCATAAGAAATTTTTGTGATCACTTGAATTCTAGCAATTTTTGATCACCAAGTTCCCGATGTGGGCAAGGTGAGAGCATACAAAGACTAGAATGAGGATAATGGAAAAAAAAGAAAAGATATTGGCAACGAGTAGACCAATTTAAATAGAAGCAAAGTCATAGAATCGATCAATGGAAAAATGACTGATAGTGATATATAAATTATGATCAAGGAAAATTTGTTGAATACAAGTGGAAATGCATCAATGCCAAAATGAGAGACTATATCACCTGATTTTGGTACATGACAAGTTGGTGGATAATATACTAATCATAGTTGAAAAACTTGGACTTGACAATAATTCAGCAGGCCCAAAAAAATTTAAAAATCAGGACTCAACAAAAACTCAAGGAAAAACTCGGCAATTTTATTGAACATTTTAAAATATATAAATTTTTAAAAATATTCTTCAAAAACACACATATTACTAATGAAATGATAACTAGGAATTGTAGAAAAAGACAAGTTTTATTTGTGTGGCTTGATTAGTGAGTATGGATTAGAAAAGAAAAATGCATATGGGTTTCATGGCTGTCCCCATGCTGAGTGTTTGTAGATTACATACACTCACTAATCAGCCCACACAAATTGAAAACATAAGTTACATTTTTGGGATTAGAGTGACTTGGTGCAGGCTTGAGGAAGAATCGAAAAATTGAAAACCCAAGAAATTTAGAGAATTTTAAGGATTTAAAACTTGTTTCATGCCTCTTTAATAAATACACCTAAAAACATAATAATCTCATCAAATAGAAGCTAGTTTGATCACATACACAAGTATACATCGATCACATAAGTATAAACACAAATTTTAGCTGAAGGAAATAACTCAAATAACACATTTAGATATATAAATATTGTCAAATGTACACAAAACTCATGGAATATGAAATCCATGGAATCAAAATTTCCAAACAAATATCAAAACAAAAGCTAGAAGTCTATGACTCTATGGCTTAGAGGAGTTTGTATCACTCACCTAGTTGACCCTCCTATGTGGGTGTTTAAGATAGGTCCTAGATGATGATGCAGCCATGATATTTTCCTGTCTCAAACTTAGTGACATCCACACCAACATCCAGACCTTCATACTTTGTCCTCCTCTACCATGTTTATTGCCTCTACTTCTCAATCCACCTGATCAACCCATGCCAAGTCATCATTGCTAAAGATAGGATCATCAACCTCAGTGATCCACTCCGACTATGGATCAACCTCCTCTAAAGTGATTGGAGACAAGTCAACAACCAAAATTTGTTTGTGACAAAGGCGAAGGTTGTAATGAACATACACAAGATCATTCAACCTTTGCATTGACGACCTATTGCACTTTTTGGAGTGTATGTGCTCAGACATACTCCAATTGTGCTCACATCCTGAAGCACTACATGGTTGGCTCAAGACATGAGCTACAATCCTTTGAAGATTTGGCACCTTAGCACCAAACATCTCCTACCATGCATATGAAATGAGAGAAAACAAAAATCAATTCTATTTTTTAACTTTGAGTTTCATAGTTCACTTTCAATATTAAGTTTATTAACATAAAATGGTAAAAAAAGAAGTTTAATTTTTAAATTTAAATTATGCCTTTAATAGTTTTTTACTTGGATGCAATGTTGTCTGACTTGCCTTTCATATCTCTCGTGCAAAGAGGTCTCCTTGTGCAAGCCTGAAGATCTCTATCTCACTATCTTCGCTCCAACTTAGGTGCCATTCACTCTACAATTGTGTAGAGCCCACTCAACACCTCATCGTCCTTGAAATATGGGCAAAATTGGAGTGTGGAATTGAGGAAGTAGGAAGCTGCATGTAAAGGCTTGTGAAGCTGAAGGTCCCATCATCGATCAATGATCTCCCATATGGGGTGGTACTTAGCCTTCAGCCTTGAATAAATAGATCTAATAGCCTCCTTTGCCTTGTATTGTCATGTCCCCATCTAGTCCAACCACAGTGGTGATGAGGGTTAGCCTATCATTTTGATCCCTCGTGGTGAGTGTTGAAGGGATCATCTGAAGCTGATTACTTTCGGTGTTTGGTAGCTCCGATTTTTACGGTTAATGGGGTTAGACGCCAGCGGGGAGGTATCTTCCAGTGAAGCTTTTGAGAACTTTCTATTTTAGAAAGTTAGGTCAGACGGAAGCTGGTATTTCGGGCAGGGCACCTGGTTCAACCATTCAGCTCAGAATCGACCCAGTTCAGCAGTTTGATGATCAGACGGAGAAATAAGGAGTATTTAATGAATTATTAAATATTTAATAATTTGACTTTATATTAAAGTCACTTTATTAGAAATATTTGTCAATATTTAGTGTTAGCTTAATTATAAAGTATTTATTATACTGCATAATAAATTATTAAATGTGACTTAGTGAATATTTATTATTCATTAAATTGAGGCGCCATTTAATTAATTATTTCTCCTAAGTTAAAAAGTGCGAAATTAAGTCATTTATTTAAATGATCAATTAAAAGGAGAGTGGGTCGAAATTCTTCAAGGAGTATATATTTACCAGTTAAGACAAAATCGAACTATCTTGATTATTATTCAATTTTGTCTTTATTGCTCTGAGCATTGGAGTTTGCAAACCCTAGGGTTTCTGGCAGACGATCGTTTCTGGAGAACGAAAACTCTTCAGAGATCAGGCAGACTGAGGCTGTGCAATACCAGCTGAAGCTTGCACTTGGTGATTTCACACAGGGATCACAGACTGAGCTTATTCATTGATTTTAGCAGAGATTCACAGAGATAATCATCAGACAGATAAGGCGACTTCATCAGAGAACTTCATTCAGAGATCTGGCATTTTCCTTGGAGGCCGTACCTTGTCATTTATTGCAGCAGGCCGTACTTTTTCTGTACTTTTTTCCAGGCCGTACCATCTCTTCTCCAGAGGAACGCATATATTCATCAGCTTCTGGTGTTTGTGGCTTGGGTGCTTTGGATTGCTGAAGAGTTTGCATGTTTTTGTGAGCTTGGAGAACCTCTCTTATTTCTGGCCGTACCTTCGTCTATCTGCTGCAGCCGCCATTAAAGAGAAATCAGGTTTTTTTCAATAAATTTATTGTATGTCTTTCAGATCTCCGTATTTATTATTGTAAATGCTCTGGAATCAACAATAAATGATGCGCCTACTGTTATTGAGCAAGATTTTAGCGTATATTGTGTTCTAGAATTTTATTTGAATTTTCCAAGCATTATTTAGTAAAATCGCAACTTTTGATATTCCTCTGAAAACCTTCAAAAATACAAAAAAACCAAAATTTGCAAAAAACAACAAAAACACAGTTAGGGTTTCATTTTGAGAACCACCCGGAATCTGACAGTGGTATCAGAGCACAGATCTCCTGCCATCCTGTGCGTTTTCAGTGCTTTTTCAAAATACAGTGTGCTTTTTAGCGCTTTTTCATGAACAGAGATACCATTCACTACATTAAAGGTGTAGGGACAGGCAAAGACGAGAATTGGACAAGTCCACCTATCCCTGAAGGTCAAACGATATTAGGAGTACTTGGTATCCACAGATCCAGTTCTGACGGCAGTGAAAACAGTGTTGCAACCCTAATGGCAGAACGTGAGACTTCCTCAGAGACTCGCAGGGATCCAGGGAAGGCGCATGCAGAGGGTGATATCACTGATGAGGAGTTTAGACGGAGACATGATAATATGATGGATATGATGTCCCAGTTGATGGGTACCATTAGACAGTACACGCCCACACAACCCCATTTCATACAAATTGGTCAGACAAGCGGGACTGCACCGGTGGATCAGCCATTAGCATCAGCACCTCGACAGCCGTCTCCGATCTATCAGGAGCATAGGCCAGGTCAGCCTACTTTCTTACCTAGGGAGACTCCTCCACAGACTCCAAGGGCAGAGCATCAGGGGCAGCATCAGGAGTTTCAGCCACACAATGGCATGTCCGTGGCAGACTTGACGAGATTTCATGGTGAGTACATGTCACTAGCACCTGAGATCCGGCAGGCACTTACATTCCACGAGTTTATAGATGTTTATAAACCCAGAGGAGGAGGCAGATTTGACCGCAGACCCCCACAGCATCAGCAGCCGCAGCCACAGGTGAATAGGGATTTGCAGTATGCGGTGAGCAAGATTACATTGCCATATTTTGATGGGTCTGAAAAGACATCAGCGAGGTCTTGGGTCCAGAAATTGGACAATTACTTGTCACTCAGGCCTATGCAGGAGGATGAGGCAATTAAATTTGCTACTTTACATCTTGACGGAGTAGCACATGATTGGTGGCACCATGGCATGTATACGCTAGGCCATCATGCGGTCAATACCTGCTCGAGTTCACCCGGTGATGAGAGATTTGATAGAAGGTCAGGAGGCGTATTTGAAGGGTTAGCTCGGCATTTCAGGTGAACTGAGCGGTTTGGATTCATACATTGATGAGTTTGGTGGCAATCCTTAGTCCCGCGAGGGGTTGGAGCGGAGGAGACTCATCATGCACCCCGTTGAGGTTTAGCCGAGAACCCATGAGAGAAGTTGGAGTTAAGGCGCGGCCACCTACGCGCTGAGGGAGGCCATGCGGAAGGCCGAAACATGGAGCTTCACGACACCCTCGCCTTGAGAAGTTTCAATTCAAAGGTCAACACCACGAGACCAATAAGGCGCTTCGATAGAAACAATGGCGGGGAATAAGCACAGCGGAGAAAGGGATCCAGGATCCAGAAAGGGGCGAAATGCACCATTCGACGGAAAGCGTTGAATGGGCCGCTAGAAAAAAGTATATTATTTTGGTGCAAGGCATACATGATGAAAACATATATGCCGCCGTCAGAAGAGTCAAAAATATCAAATGGAGTGGTTTTACGAGGGCGAAGAGCAATCAGATCTGTCAGACCAGCAAGCCGATTCCGAGCATTCAGATGATGAGAGGTCCAAAAATGAGGGTGAACATGAAGGTGGAAGGAAGCTACAGGAAGCCCATCTGACTAGCCTTCAGAGAGATGGTTCATTTCGACTTCGTGGGCTCTTAGCAGGTCAGAAGGTGATTACATTGTTGGATATTGGTGCTACACACAATTTTATTGATGCACGTTTAGTGGAGAGGCGTGGCATCCAGACAGAGGCTTTCGAGGGTATTCGAGTCAAGGTGGCTGACGGATATACTCTCAAATGTGACCGGAAGATTACTGATCTTCCGATGAGATTGAACAACTATGAATTCAAGACTGAATTCTATGTTGTTAATATGGGGGATACAGATGTGGTATTAGGGATGGCATGGTTGCATGATCTGGGTGAGTTCACACTCAACCTACGTGATATGGAGATGAAATTCAAGGTTGACGGGAGACCACATGTAATCAAGGCAATTCGTGATAGTAATCTGAGGATGGTTTCATTCAGACGGATGGAGAGGCTCATTCGTCATGATATGGTTGACTGGGCAGCAGAGTGCATGTTGATGCCAGCCCAGCAAGAGCAACAGAAGGGTGAGTACCACCCTGACATTCAAATCTTGAGGACTAAACACTCCAAAGTGTTTAGTGACATCCCACCTGGTAGACCTCCAGACAGAGGTACGGAGCATATTATTGAGTTGGAGGAGGGCGCGAAGCCCGTTATGATCACTCCCTACCGACATCCGAAACGACTCAAGGATGAGATAGAGAAAACCATTAATGAGTTGTTAGCTATGGGCCATATCAGACCTACCAAGTCTCCTTTTGCTTCATCGGTTGTATTGGTGAAGAAGAAGGACGGATCACTTCGGATGTGTATCGATTACAGGCAGCTCAACAAAAGAACAATCAAGAATAGGTACCCTATTCCACGTATTGATGAGCTGATAGATGAGCTGCACGGAGCAGTCTTCTTTACGAAGATTGATTTGAGATCAGGGTACCATCAGATTCAGATGAGGGAGCAGGATATTGAGAAAACCGCTTTCCGGTGTCATTGCGGTCACTTCGAGTTCTTGGTTATGCCCTTCGGGTTAACAGTACACTGCCA
>VDFB02213975.1:0-13650 GCA_007258455.2 Sequoia sempervirens
ATTGAAGTGGAGCAAGGGATTGAGCACCTACTACTTATAATTACACAATTTGTTAATTTATACTTATATCAAAACATTTCAAAAATACACAAAATTCACAATTGTAATAGTAAATATTACTATCATACATTTTTATGATTTTATTATATCAATTTAAAAAAAATTAAATTTAATATTACATGTCAAAAATATTAGAAAAAAATCAATAAAGTAATGTAAGCATACAAATTTATAAAACAATCAAATTATATTTTGAAATAAATAATTAAGTTTATCTTTTAACAATGACCAAATTATATCTTTAATTGACAAAAAAAAAAAAAAAAATACAATAATTTTACATAACAAATAATAAAAAAGTTAATTTATTTGCATAACTCCATTTATTATAATGTGTAAGAACTTTGTGAAGAATGATGAGATAAGTTTAACATATGAAGGTGGTCCAATGTGTACTATTCATTGTATGTGAAAATAGCTTTGGCAACCATCGCATTTACAACATCAACACTAGTTTGTCTCCTTTTTCAATATTAAATAATTATGTTCAAAAAATTGTTACAAAAATAACCTCAAGAACAAGGAAAGAAAAATAAACAAAAAATTATAGCCACCATATAAATGTAAAATTCATTTCGCAGTTCAAAAATGTCTATGTGAAGAAACAAATAGGGGACTAATCATAAGCATTACAATAATATCGAGAGTCTGATTGAGCTAAAATTTTACATGGAGGAGTATCTCAAGGAGTTGTACGCGATGTCAATTGAACTTGTTTAGTTGAAGTGAGTTTGGACACTTTCTTGAGGTCGTTTTCCACCATCTAAGGCCTCAAATTGAAGATTTTTTTTTTCGATAGTTTCTAAAATTAGTGTTTTTTATTTATTTCAAAATTCCTCACGCAAATTAGAAGTTTCAATTTCTCATTCATTCTTACCTTAGTTTGACTCAAATAATTAGCAAGTGTCAAGGCCAAACGAGTAAGTGATAGGTAGATTTTGACAAGGAATTTGACTAGTTAAAAGATGATTTTCTTTAGTGAGACAGATCATAATGGAGTTGAAGAATTGAATTGTTATATAGTCAAATTTATTTTATGATGAATAATGAACAAACATAGTATGGAATGACTTCTTGGTTGCATCATCTTTTACCATGTTTACATGTCTTATCATGATTATATAATTTTCTCCTTTATTGAATTTCCTAGCATAATTTGCATGCAACTAATTGGAGGGGGGGTTTATTCATCACTAATGTTCCTTTTTTGAGTTATATGGTAGTAATAGGCTCATAATCATTCACATGGTCAAGGGAGATTTTGAAATCTTATATACCTGGTTAGAGCCATTTCACGTGTTTGCATTAGTAAAGCTCTACCACATCTTATAACAAAAAAAAAATCTCTTAACTTTATTTTACATTTTTTTTAGAATAGTTATTTTTCAAGTAAGTTGTATTTAATGCTTATTTTAAATATGTGATAGATTATTTTCTTTAGATTCTCTTTTTTCATTTTGTTGGATTCTGATGGCTCACTCATGGTGATGAGAGTACACATGATCCATGTCTATGATTTGCATACTTTATATATATATCCCTATCATTTTAAGTGTCTAGATGCAAATGAAGAAAAAGTGAAGAGCATGATTCTAGTGTATCCTTTGAAAGATGTAACTTTAGAAACATACATGTTACTTTCCTTAATAACTTTTATTGTACTTTAAAGCAAGCCTGATTCATGATAGATTTATATCCATGGTAAGGTGGGGGGAATGGAGAGCTAAAAAGTGTATACTTCACTTTTTTCTATGCTTGTTTTGCACTCACTTTTAGCTTTGTAGATAAATATGGGATCACCGTGTCTAATTTGAGATTTACAATACAAAAGTCAACCAAACATAGCCTCATCCTTTCCCTTTAGCCTCTATAGCCCCAATGTTTTGGATTTGTTTGTGATTTCATTCCTTTTCCCATCCTAGATACCATCACTGCTTTGATTTTGTTCCCTAGACAAAATCACTAGTATGGTTTCATCCATCTTAATTACTATTTATTTCCTCAATTCTTGAGCTAACCTTGGTCTAAAATATGACTATTGTTAATAAGAGACATTAGATTTCCACATTCCATAATCTATGAGAGTGTTGTATTTCTGGATTTTACTGTGTATAACTTATTTGTATCAACGTTTCCGATCACACTCTGTGATCCATCATCAGGATGAGAAGAGATCTGGAGGAGAATTTTTCGCGTGTATAATTTAGAGACATTGAAAAATAAAACAACATTAAAAATAAAATAAAAACATTATCGTTTGATGCCATCGAAATGATTTATAGAGTTCAACAACCCATCACTTGAATGAGATCTAAACATTATAGGCAAAATTCAATTAAGAGACTAGTAACAAATAATAGCTAAATCACTCCTCGGCCTTCACTTATGCCACGCCTTGTGTACTTGCCTTCGCGGTAGCGAGATGGCGCACTCATGCGTTATTTTCATCTTATTGTGTGCATCACGTTAAGTTAGTCACGTAGAGATGTGTTTAAATTTTGGCTGTTAAGGCGTGTAGAGATGTATAGTTTAAATTTACAGTAGCGTGGGGGCAGCGAGCGCGCCAAGTCCCCTCTGTCACAAATTATGACGTGCACTCTCCACGATGGGAGATGCTAGACCACGACCTTCCCAAAGTGCAATGAAGGTGCCATCGACCTTCTTGATCGCGATTGACCAGCCAGTGGTATGCTTTGCTTTATCTCTTTCATCTTGGCGCCTCCTTCCCTTTGGCTACGCGCCAGCATGTGATGTCGAGGGCTAGACTAAACTGCCGGTCCGAATGCCTTTTTCTCGCGAAATTGACCACTGCTGACGCCCAACTATGCTCCGCGACTCCCTTGCGGATGAGCCCTTTCAAGTTCTCAGATTACGCCTTTTTGCTTGCGAGCCCTCCATCTAGGAGGAGCTCGACTTCGGCAAGTGCATCGCGGAAGTATGCACCTGCGAGCTGCTATGAGCTCTTCTGCTTTGCATGGTCCGACCATGTCTAACTTTGTTCACTTTCCTTGAACGGCTGCTGCATCCTATGCAGTCTTGGTGATTCCACCGAGTCTTCAACCTTTGTGCCTCCCATAAGACAACTGTTTACTAACCCGTCCACCTTGAACTCTGAGTTCGCCCTTCACACAGACTGGCTCTCTGAGCGCTCCTGGATCCAACGTCAAACTCCTTGATGAATTCCTTTTTAGCTCTTTGAGGACTTGACTTCCTCCTTCTTGCATTGAGCCCGAGATCCCTGACTCACTCGGTCCACTGCCTCCATGATTATTGACTTTTGATCTCACATACCTACTAAGCTCCTTCCCAAGTCCGACCTGGTTCCACCTTTCAAACGGCATCCCGTTGCATTACGCAACCCTTCTGAGATCAAACATCAGCTGTACACCATACGGATGAGACTGGCCCTTGAGTACCTCACTTTGCCCTACTGTGGAGGACTGAGATCTTCCCCAAGCTTACACCAACCCTCAATATTACTCGTGGTGCCCATGTGTGCCTTGCACGACATGGCCCAGCTCTTCTTTGCGGGGAGCACACCTTCACCTTGTGCAACTCCTCGACTTTGCACACCCAATGCTGAGAACTAGCTTTCGCTCTTGTGTCCCCAGGCTCACATGAGATTGCCTGACTCGGATATGTAGCTCGCCCAACCTTGTGTCTCGCTTTGTCTCATCTCGTGGGATGAGTTCCAACATCCAGCTCCCTTCGGTAGCACACCGTAGAGCCTTCTCATGCTGGCCCTGTGACTTGCTTCACAGGGTTCGGGACGTCGGGTTTACCACACAACCACTCTCTTCATAGTTATGGCGGAACGAGATCTTTCCTCGTCCCTAATAACCATAACGGGCACCTGAGCCACTTACTTGACTCGAGGCGGGAGCTACTTCTGTTTCGCTCCTGGAAGGAAGAGCACGAGATACCCTTTCCATTTGGTATCCTGCCGTGAACTCTCGGTGCACTTGATTGCATCCCTATGATGTTCCTTCCCTGAACGATCATACCTCCCTATATAAGCTATTAGTACGAATCCCTGACATCGGTAGGATGACACCGAGGAATGGCCAAGGGCCCCAATTTCCTCCTTAATACCATCGAACGTGGGGATCCACTTAGCTGAATCCCAACTCCCCAATTACTGTCCTTTAGATCCTTGTACTACTTCATAGCCCATAGGGTCTTTCACTTTGTGTTGCAGACTCTTCAACTAGTCTGACTAACTCTTATGTCATGACTCGGCATGACCTCTGCAGACCTTCATCGCCTGACTAACACTTGGGCAAGTCCAACTCGCCTTGTAGAGTTGCACCCCTTCACTGGCACAACCTACCTTAACTCGCCATGACTTGGCATGACTCGGCACTCCTTTATGCTCCATGCTGCATTCTGCCCACGCTACCATGAGTAACTCGGCCTTGTCGCTAGAACCATACTGTCCCAACTCGCCTTGACACTTTCTGCAACACTAACACCAAGCACCTAACTTCCAATGCAACTCGGCCTACTTCCGTAGACGACGGACTTGGATGCGCCTCACGGCTTAGCTAATGCCCAACGGATCGCCGGATGGCTCCTCGACTCGGTGTGGACTGGGACGAGTCCTGGACTCTATGTCCAATAGACTCCTTGTGTCCAACTCGCCTCACCACTGCGACTTGCCTTGGCTCACACATCGACGTTCGCACCGCGCATAACTTGCAATACCAAGGGGTTGGCTACTTTGGCCTTTCAGGCTGTTCCGGTGCTCTGAAGCATGTTCGCCGACCCTCACGACATGGGATCACGAAACACTTGCTTTTCTTCTACCCCCACAACCCATTTCATTGCCGCACAGCCCAGCCCAGCCTACTGTGTATACTAGTTTTACATTTCTGGAAGTAGCAATACTCCCACACTGCAAATACCAACACCAGCGCTGTCTCCGTGTATCGCATAATCCCATCACTATATATTGCAGCCAAATTGAATTACAATAGGATTCCGGTGCATGTTTAACACATAACAACTAAATTGTTTTCCAATGAAATAAAACACAACAAAAATGACCCGGGTGGATACAGATTGAAAAAAATATCGCTGAAACCACGGCAACTGAATTACCTAAGATTTTGAACAAATTGTGTTGTATTGTCAACGATGACATTGAAAAAAAATTGGGCAGAGTTTGCAGGAAAAGAAATACGAAACCCTAGAAAAGCATTTTTCTTAAAATGAGACGAACCAAAACCACTCTCCCTAAACCTGCTGCTTTAATCCATTCACAGCAACCGAAAAGTTGATCTAAGAATATCGACGGTTCAGAGCTTCTATCCATTCCGAATTCCCTATCTATAAAAACAAAACACAAATTCCACTTAGGGTAGAAGACCCAATTACTGCCCCCCATTGAATAACCACCACCTCCATGCTCACTTAACCCAGTACTCTTTATGCCTCAAAGATCAATTGCTTCTACTTTATAAAGAGTAGATAAATCTTAGAGTAAGAGTTTGAAAGGTGGGGGCCACCAATACTCTACTATTACCCCTAGCACATAAATTAACATATAAGGCTTGCGTACATAGTGAAGTACATGATGGTGGGCTAAAATAGTATAATAGGACACTATTTTCCATGCTTGATTCATTCACTAAATCTTGGATTATATAAAATAGTTTCCCATGAAATATTTCTGCTTCGAATGCCGACCCCACCACTAACGTATTATGGGCTGGGCTTAACCAGCACACTCTAAGCATTGACTGCTTAGGTGGCGCTGGTGGGCCCGCTTAGTCTGTTCCGTTCCCCTACCAATTTCCGTTCCACTAAACACTCTCCGTTACAGTTTAAACACTCACCATTACAGTCAGCGGTCAGCAGTTCCCGCGCGTGGAGAAAATCAAACTCAAAACTCAAACACTGTTCCCGCGCAGCTGCAGAAGTTTGGTGGATGCCGTAAAGTGTCCTCAGGAGGTTGTCAGACTGTTTCACCGTATGCAACAAACAGGTCTCCTACCTGATCAGTATACATTTTCCAGCATATTCCTAACCTGTGCCAAAACGGGAGCGTTGGAACAGGTCTGGTAGACATGCTTTCAAAATGTGGAATCATAGACAAGGCTCCTAAGCAGTTTAACCAAATGCCTCAAAGAAATGTGGTTTCAATCGAATGCCATGATTGCAGGATATGCACAAAATGATTTTTTTTGAAAAGGCTTTAGGCGTTCATTTCAAGCAAATGCAATTGCCAAGTGTGAAGCCAATCCCTGCAACCTTTACCGACATCCTCCCAGCCTGCGCTAAATTGAGAGTTTTGGAGTAGCGTATGGACATCCATCAAAGCATAAAGGATGGAGGAATTTCGTCGGATGTTATAGTTGCTACTGCTCTGGTAGACGTGCATGCAAAAAGTGAAAGCATAGACAAGGCACGTGAACAGTTCGATAGCTTGTGATAGTTAAAGACAAATCCTAAGAAGAAATGCTTGTGGGTGCTCATTGACCATTCAATGTATATGATCTATGGTTCTAATTATTTGATGAGCCAATCCTACATGATGATAATTCCTAGGTTGAATGTCCATGAGTTCTTTAATTTAAAAGTACTTCAAATTTGGTCTTAATTCTCCAAAATGAATTTAGTAAGGACTACATAGGCCAACAAACTT
This sequence comes from Sequoia sempervirens, assembly GCA_007258455.2. NCBI lineage: Eukaryota > Viridiplantae > Streptophyta > Pinopsida > Cupressales > Cupressaceae > Sequoia > Sequoia sempervirens. The sequence continues at coordinate 6,707 of VDFB02213975.1, forward strand.
TAAAGTATGTGTAGGCTCAATCAAGCATTTGATTTATTGTCAATGGAAGGTCAATATCTTAACAAGGGATTTGTAGGTAAATTTGACTACTTAGAGTTGAGTGTCTAATGAAGCGGGGAAAAGGATAATGCAATATCTAACCTTAAGGATGCAAGTGTCATGCCACCAATAAGGCTCTAGCATTGTCGAGTTGACAAATGTAATTGTTGTAGGTGATAGCCAACATAAGTAAAGATGGAACTTCCCATATCAAATTCAAATATGATCTTCCTACACCACCATAATAATGAAATATAGTAGCATGCACCAATTTCCAAAAGAAAATCAAGTGCCATGAGGAGTGACATAGATGGTGATAGGTGGCATGTTGGTATGAAGAATTTTTTTGTCATTGGAATTGATGCTCATTTGGTGTAAGCCATGATGTTGACCATGACATTCTTTCTTTCTTTTTTTCTAAACTTTTTTCTTCTAATCTAGCTATAAATGTATTGAGCTTTGTTGTGAGAAGAATTATGTGTGAAGCCATGATATTTCACAATTTTGAACCTAAGAGATCCTATATTTATTTTTCTCTTGAGCCTTTGATAATGATAAAATTTTACAATTTGTTTTTCCTTTCACATCATTATTAAGTGTGTTCCTTTTGGAAATTAAGCTATTCTTGTTATTTATATTCCTTCTTTCATTTGGTTATCTCCTCCCCTATGTTCTTTTTTACTATGTTCATGATAGATGAATCCATGCAATATAGGAAGGTATCCTCAAAAAGTGTGTTAAGAAGAGTGGATGGGATCACTATGATAGCAAGAACACTAGAAGGTGGGATAGATATTGAAGTGTCAAAGGATAGATTTATTCTATTAGAAGAGGAGGTAGAACGCCTCAAATCATGTGAGGCTCATCTAGGGGCAAACTAGATCTTGTGAGGAGATCAAAGTAGTAGGGGATAGTAATGGGATAAATCATTTAGATATGATTAGGGTTGGTATTATGGTGGGAATAGTAAGTTCTCACTACAATGGGTGAAAAAATGGTAGAAGTATCAAGTGTAGGAGGAATGGCAGAAAAAGGATTAGAAATGATAGGGGTAGTGGAAGGAGAAGAAGTATGGGTAAGTAATAAAGGTGAGAGAGTAGAGGGAGCTAGGACAATGGGATGATATTAGGATTATAGGGAATTTGAACATGAATGGGATGACACTCTATGTTTGGGTCTATGTTAGGCATGGAGCAGGGAATATCATTAAGTCAAGGGAGTAGAAGTATGCTATGGGATAGAAGGAATGAAGGGTGGAGGAAGGGGGAAATAATGGACTAGGGAAAGCTACAAAAAATGTAGATATTCTAGGTGGAGAATTATCAAGAGTCAATATGTGCTCATTAGGAAATTCTAGGATCAATGGATGAGTGTTGATTTATCATGCTTTGACTAGCTAATTATTTAAAATATAGTTTTTAATTGCTTTATAATCCACATATGTGATGCCAAAAATTTTAAACATCATGAATTGTTTAGTCATGCATCTTGTTAGGAAGTCCTCTCTATAAGATACTTGAGTGGATTGATTTGGTAAATAAGTTGAATGTGGTGGTTAAGCATGTAATGTTAGAGATTTTGTGAGGTGAAGACAATGTCCAAACATGATTTTTCATAGTTATGTAGTGGATTTCATATATGACCAACATTTTATTGATATATTAAAGACTACTCATTTATGGCCCTATTCATCATGATGTGGTAGAAGTGATCCCAAGGTGACTAGTGTAGTGGAAATGTAAAATAATGATTTGACTTGTTCTCCATGGGTTCCACAAATAGAGGTGACATAGAAAGGTATTCCTTGATTTGACCAAAGGCCTTCTAACAAGATTCATCCCAATGAAAGCTAGTACTTTTCTTGAGGGGATAGTACAATGGATAACATTTATTGGCTAGTTATGCAATGAACCTATGGATAGCCTAAATATTTCCTATGGATAGTTATGCTTGATGAACCTATGGATAGTACAATGGATATATAACATTTATTGGCTAGTTAAGCAATGAACCTATGGATAGTACAATGGATAACATTTTTTGTCCATTTTAAGAGAATTTCTTGATACATATACACATTGAAAAATGTCATAATCTTGTGTGAAGTCAAGCTTTTTCCCCCATGTTGCTACTCCTCCACTTTTACACATTCCCACATCCTTTATCCATACCTGATCAAAATTGATCCACATCCCCATGTATTCTTCATGTATTATGCCTATCTATGTACTAATCCATAAATGTTTCATTATTTTTTTCATCTTTTTGTCTTGACCAACACACTCTAAGCATTAACCACTTAGGTGGCTAGTGTGGGCCCTCTAGAACTTCTGTTTCCTCTTCTATTTTTCATTGTGTTCTATTGTCTCTCCTTTGACTCTTCATGTGACATTCACTACTACAGTTAAGTTTGAATTCAATTTTGAATCTCTCCCACCCATTCCATTAAAAAGAAGCCCGCGCATTTCCACTCCAATATAATGTTTGCTCGTGTCCATTAAAAGTTTGCGATCAACCTTAAGCCACTAAAAAAAATGTATAAGTTTTGAGGCAATAAATGAATGGCGCAGACATGATTTTGAATGTAAACTAATAAAAATTGTGTAAATAGTGAATATATGAGAATGCGTAAATAATGATGGGATAAGGTTGAATACATTGAAATGGTTATAAATGAATATAAAATGGCTTGAGATAAGCATAGAATCATAAACCAAACTTGTCACTAAATTAAGACATTCCATCAAAATACCCTAGAACTATATGGGAATTGGTAGGAGTATACAAATTTCACCATTAGATTTAGCCCCCAATTTGAGGTGAATGTGAATTTAATATCATCAAGCATGTGGAGCATATTTCCTATTAAATTCTTCTTTTACAAAATGTATTTCATTACATATACTCACTAAATCCATTTGGGAAGGAAAAGTCTTTCTTCCTTGTGAGATTTTCCAAAACCTTATTGATGGAGGCTAAGGGGAATTAATCTCTTGAAGTGGATTTATTTAGCTCTTTTTAGCTTACATATATTTCTACTTAATATTTTTCTTTAAAATAATCACTAGTGGAGAAACCAATTGGCTATCTAAGATTGGTATATGAATCCTACTTCTAAAATGTTTCCAATATGAATTTTGAATATATCTTAAAGTGTTAGGTTCAAAATTCATTGGGGTTGTCTCACAAGTATCAAATTTTCTATATATATGATGGGTGCATATGTCAAGTCATATTTTCATCATAACAATGTGTTCCCAAATAAATTCTTTTGAGAGTGCTTACAACATATAGTGTAGTTTTATTCCCACTTAAATCTAGTAAGGAATTATTAATGTTTAGTGGTTCACCTAATTCAATCATGATTTATTTAGTGAGATATTAAGGATAGTTTTTTATATTACCTTAGTAGCATGCTTAATTGGAAATGGTGAGGATATGACATGTGAAAAGTGGTAATCTCTTTATAAAATATTTCAACAACGAGAATAATATTCTCTAAGGTACAATGAAATTCTTGGAGAAAGTTTTACTAGTTAGTTTGAACAAATTAAACAAGGCTTCATTAGATGATTATTTGGTTGTTATATTCTTCCTCATAATTGTCAAAATCATCTTCCAGCTCGTCTACATTTTATTTTATTTTTATGACCATTAAACGTAGGAAATTCTCTTTATTTTATAATTTATGTTTGGTACATCTACCCATAAATGATTATCAAATTCTAAGGAAGGTCTTACACATGGGCATACAAATGAAATATCATTGATTCCATTAAATATGGTCATTTTTCTTGATTTATAGTCAATGAAGGAAACTATTGTAGCTAGATAGAGACTTCTTAGGATCAATGGGTATCCATTCTTTGAGGTTCATGACTAGATTACCATGAAATTAATAAAATATTTCTAGGATTCTATATTAACTAGGACATCTTTAATGATACCCTTTATCTTAGCTATCAAATGTTTATCCATTTTTAAAATGGTGGAAGTTGGCTACATAAGTTAGTTAAGGATAATACTCTCAACATGTTAGCTATCATGATATTGATGGCAACACCCAAATCCATAAAGATGTTTGATGTTTTGTGCTACATATTGAAGTTATGATTACAAGGCTCCCTAGGTCACCATATTTTAGGTGGAGACATTTAACATCTAGGAGGTTAGCTAGCTTACCATCTACTTAAACTATTTTAAGATATTTCTTCTTTTCTCAAAATTTTTGACATACAAAATTGTTTAATGTTGTTATTATTCTCTAGAACATCTCATATAGCCTATAACAATGGGATTTCAATTTTTAATTATTTGATCCCTTGTAATAGATTAGATTTATACACATGTAAAGGTTATATATACAAATTTTTGTTTTAATCAATTAGGAAATTGTGCAAATAGAGATACATTTGGACTATTATGTAAAATAAATTTATTTTATTTTTGTATTTTTAAGAGAAGGCTATATCTCCTCCTCATTAGAGATTTAAATAATGGTATGCGAGGAGGTTTTTTTCCTAAGTAAAGCTAAATATTTTCATAATATATGGTATTTAATCTAGCTATGTTCTCCTAGTTTGTGTTATAGAAAGATGTAGATTGTATATTTTCTTAAGAATATTCACAAGTTAGGTAGGTACTTATTATTGATTTACCTACTTATATTGAGGAAATTGTTGTATGCTAGAGGGACTAGGATGTAAATCTTGTTTCTAGTCTAAAAAAACTTCTATCCTTGGAATGGTTGGTTTTATGTCCACTAGGGAATCCATTATTTAGGCATGTGTCAATACTAACATTGGTTATTCCAATCTTAAGGAATCCATGAATATGGTCCCCACTATTGTGTAGGCTATGGGGCTAGCCATAGAACTACCCACTAATTGATAGATAAATTCTTGGTGGCATGTAGGAAAAATTAATTTGTATATTAATTCAAAGAGAAGTTATTCCCCTATCTCTAGCATATTTAATTAATTTATTCCTCTAGTTGGGCTCCCTTGTTCATGTGATTCTTGATTTTAGGTATCAACTCACATCAATTAGTAACATTATTTTTTCAAAAATATTACAAATTTATATTTTATCAAGGGGGAAATCACTTTGTGCATGCTTACTTATGCATCTAGACTACTAGATGGAAAGAAGTTCATTTGTTCTAGCCTTTTCTTGAATTTCATCTATTGTGGTGTTCAATGTACCAATATTCTTATTTTCAAATTTATGAAATCATCTATTAATTGTCTTGTCTTATTGTGTCCTTTTATAGTCTTGGCTTTCCTAATTTTGGCCCTAAAGCATAAACAATTTATATATATATATATATATATATATATATATATAAAAGATAAATTTATGATTCCAAGTGTGACCACCTCCCTTCTCCTGTAAGATCTAAAGCTTATTAGGACTAATCCTATACACCTTAGATAAATATGGTTTAGTTAGTTTTGTGTCTCATACATTTCCATAATAATGGTAAACAAAGAGGAATCAATCAAGATAATTATCCTAAAGAGTTCCTCTTTGTAATATCTCACCCTGCAATAGTCTTTGTACTTGTCTAAGATTTTTTTTTTATTTCTCTCCATGTGTGGATAGAGTTTGGTTGTAAAACCATAAACCATCACATAATTGATCTTCTAGTGTGGAATGAAATAAATTTTTTTTTGTTATCAGTTCTATAATTGTAGGTTTGACACATCACCCTAAAATCAAATGGGGATTGGTCTAGATCTTCAATTTTTATATCCCTAAAAGTAGGAAATATGGATGGGGATACATTCTTCATCTAGGTTTAGTTATATGGGGTATGTAAAATTTATCTATGATTCTCCCTATCATTTATATCATCTTTGTCATCCATATTTCCCCAATATAAAGTTTCCCTTCATTTCAAATATTGAGGTGTTGTAAGAAAATTTTGTCCATATATGACTTATTCTAGTTCAAAGTCATTTTCTATGGTGTGCCATGGGAGGGTTTATAAAGTGAATCTACCTCTTGAGTCTCTTAGTCCAACCATGCATTCATTTTTAAAATTTTCTACTAATCTTAAAGAAATTAGTTAATTAATGCTCATTTTCAATTATGTGTCATATTAGAGTCCTTTTTATGATCCTCTTACTCCAATTAACTCAAAAATAATATTATTGTCATAATAGATAAACTTTTTTCTTTAATAGAGCAAGGATGTTCAACCTCTAATGAATTACTAAGGATTATGTCTCAACAATCAATTTCAAGAATGTCCTAATAACACCTCAAGATATCCTAAACAAAAATACCAAAAAGTGATGAGGTTCATTGTTATGCCTCGACTTTAGATATGAATAATGTCATCATTATCAAACTAGGTTTATTTTTATAGTTGTTTGCAATTGGGGAAAACACATTTAGACTAATGGTTATTTATTTCAATCTAGATTTAAAATAAATGTCGATTAAAATTGTCCTAATCTAATTATTGAAAGTGAAAATAAACTTACTTAAATATTGACAACAAAGAAAATATACAATATGGCAAATAATCTTTAAAACAAGAATTAAATTTAATCAATGGGAATGAAAATGGAATAAAATAGAATGAAGATCTCATTGCAATGAATAAATAACATGCTACATAATATGTTTTAAGGAATACAAAAAAATCTAAAGCAAGAAATACCACAATATTCTTCCTTCACATGTAGAGTAAGCCCTTGCGCTTCCTTGGACTATGATTAAATTATCAATAAATGGCTATCGAAATACTCAAGATGTTAGATCTTCATTTGTAAAAATCGTAATAGCATAAGAATCAAATGCACATTTCTACTTTATAAGCAAATTAAGAACTATAAATTATTTTGTTGTAAGTATTACCACACAACCACACTTATAAAAATAACTATAAAATTTTT
>VDFB02213976.1:0-26600 GCA_007258455.2 Sequoia sempervirens
AGAAGTCTACTTGCAACAAAATAATTTTCTTGAATATTTGTAATTACTTGTACAACATTTGTCTCACTCACCTTGGCAATGATTTCTTCTAAATTTGACAAAAAATCAACATTTTTTTACCTTTCCTAAGGCATCAATATATTTCAAGAAAAATATATCAATTGAGGAAGAAAAAATGAAATTCAGCAATTTCATGTTTCTCATATTTGTCCAACCATCAAATTTCATGGTGCAATCTGTTTTCCTCCATATCTCATGCTGCTTATTGATGTGGCTTTCACATTTTTCACATTTTCACTCAAAATTGGGCGTTTTATCTCCTCATCATTAGGGGCTTTACCAACAACAATGGAACCTATTAGATTTTGCCAATAATGAGACCTAAAATAAAGAATTACAAAAATTTAAGTATTCTAAAATTTAGTATTTAAATTTGGCAAACTTCTATATCTAAAAATTCAAAAGACAAAGAAATCAAAAAGTGTATTTTAGAAAAAAAAGAAAAGAATTTATCTAGCTAGTGACATGGAATGGAACAATAGAACAAAAAGTCTCGAATTACACTCCTTTTTGCTTGATGTTTGTCTTTATTCCAACTCAAGCTCTCAAGTAATGGTGGTGAACCTAGAGTAGTGTGTGGTACTATATATGAATCCAATTTGGATCTGTAAACTCTAGGATCAACACTACCATTAGCGCTCGAAGTCTAAGTGAATAGAGGAATTGTCGAAATAGAAGAGTTTCCTTGAACTTGGTCTATGGCTTCAATCTCTTCTCTTTGTATGGTCCTTTTTCTTCGCAAAGGACTTTGTTTTACTTTTTACCTTGCATATAACATCAAGAGGCACTTGTGTGCACAAAGAAACATCTTGGCCAAATATGTGTGTGAGGTGAATTTTGAAGCGATTAATGCTTCTTCTACTAATTTTCAGTTTGCAATAACTGCAAACCTACACCTCTTTCTTCCCCTTGGGACAGTATGTTTCCAACATTTTCCTTTTCTAATTGGGGCTGCCATTATAACAATTTACAAATTTTAATTACTTGGCAATGCCAATAGCAATTAAAGGAAAAATTAATTAACACTAAACGTTTTAGATGAAAAGAAATTAACAAATAAGAAAAAATATTAATGAAATAAGAAGAGAAAAAAATTAAGGTTTGTAAATAAAAAGAAAAAAATCTATTCTGAAACCAAAAAGATCAGAATTTTAAATTTTTTTCCTCTTTTATTTCCCATTCCATGAATTGAAAATTAAAAAAACAGTAGATGTAGAAGACATACCAAATGAGAAAAGAGAACAAAAAGAAAAGATTTAAAACCTCTTTAAATTATGTAATGGATGGTGGGCTCCTCCATATGCATTGTAGGCTCCTTCAGATGCACCATGGGCTGCTAGAAACTTGCTCGAGTTCAATTCAATCAACGTTTACTGCCAATATGCATGCTAGTTTTTGCTTTAACAGATTGTATTTTTGTTCCAATGCTCTATTTTTCTTCTTGATTGTGCTGCAAATGAAATGAATGGCATATTGAAGTGTTGTAGGTGCCTTTTTCGTGTTTTAGGTTTTTGTTTTTCAAATGTTTTTTTCTTTTCTTTTCCTCATTTTTCCATGATACTTTGCTGACCGAGTCTTACTAGTGCCATTTGACAAGTCCTATGAGTCTACTACACTTGCTAGGACTCAGGTTGCCTCTTTTAGACAGGCTTGCCTCGGAACCCAGCGAATTTGCCACTCATCAAGTCTTGTATCATTGTTAACATTTTAAATCTTTTGTGTTTTTTGTTATTGACATTTTTTAAAGCAAATAACTTTAGAATCACATTTCACCAATGGGTAGAATTATAAACATAAGGTTTTAATTTTTTATGTTATTGTCTATTAGTATGAGTGAATTGTTTTTAGAAATAACTGTGTAGGTTTTATTTGCATCAGCATTTTGGATGACACTTAATGGTTCATCTTTGGGATGAGAAAAGAAACATGGGCAGATTGCAGATTAAGCACGATAAAAAGACCATGTGATGGTAGAATTTTCAATATAAGCAAATTCTACATAAATATCCTGCATAAAACATACTAAAGATTTTGTTGTTCCATTGATCCTTGACTAGTGAAGTGCTAGGGTGAGGCATGACCATGCAACAAGAAATCAATTTTTAAGTGATTTAGCTATTGATGCAGATAGAAAATATTATGATCACAAACTTTTCTGTTATCAGTGGTTAGTTTCCGGGATTGCTGTGTGATGGTTTTTAGTCCCAATTTTTTCTGTTATTTCATTAGAATTGTGTCAAAAAGCTTGTTGAACATGAATGAGCCCCAAATGAAAACTGACTTTATCGAATAATGTATCATTGTGTCTTCACAGAGTTTTTGTGGTTAATGAATTATCATTGTTAGATATTGGAAGTAAAAGGTACAATATATCATGAGTTCCTTTGATTATAGTCCAGAGTAAAAGCTTTAATTAATTTGACATTGCTTTGTTTTTCAATACGAGGAACTAATCTTCCTCTTTGCATTGTGTCTATAGTTACCTCTTGTGCATAAGGAGCTTTTTTCATCTGGGATACGTCAACGTTCAGGTGTGCTTCTATATGGGCCTCCTGGTACAGGCAAGGTAAGGGGTGGATTGAGTTGATTGTGCATTGAGTCATAGAATCAAAATGTTTTGCAATGGCTTGAGTTTGTGTATTTTTGTGTGCATCAGACATTATTGGCAAAAGCAGTGGCAACTGAATGTTCCCTGAATTTCCTTAGTGTGAAAGGACCTGAGCTGATTAACATGTATATAGGAGAATCAGAAAAGAATGTTCGAGATATTTTTCAAAAGGTAGAGCAATCAATAAGTGTCTTTTGTCCTGAAAGTGAACAAGATAGTTGTACTTAAGATTTAGGCATTGAGCTGGATCATGGAAGCTAATTTGGGACATTCTAATATGTTTATGACCAGGCAAGAGCTGCAAGGCCATGCATAATTTTCTTTGATGAACTTGACGCTCTTGCTCCTGCTCGGGGGGCGTCTGGGGATTCAGGTGGAGTCATGGACAGAGTAGTATCTCAGGTATAATTACTAGATGCTGTATTTCATATATGACCTCTAGATTTCAAATTTGATTCAGGCACATTCTGCAAACATACAAATTAGGACAATGTTTATCAACTATAGGGTTTCAAACTTTTATAAATGTATATGATTGTAATGCTTCCTTATTGTATTGCGAACCATATGATTTTCTTCTGCAGATGCTTGCTGAAATAGATGGTCTAAACGAATCAACCCAGGTATCCTTTGGAAAACTCTTTGTTTTATGGTTATATTATCAAATTTAGAGTTTGGTGTTGTGTGTTTATAGTCCATGCAGTTTACCTTTCTGCAAGTGAAGATCCACTAAACTGTCTTTCATTATTCAGGACTTGTTTATTATAGGGGCAAGTAATCGCCCTGATCTTATTGATCCTGCCCTTTTACGGCCTGGTAGGTTTGACAAATTACTGTATGTAGGTATCAGTGCAGACTCGTCTTTTAGAGAACGGTAAGTTTAAAGGGATTTTTTTTTTCCATTATTGATCTTTAGAAAGATTGAGAATTTGTTTTGATCATTTAAAATGGCATTATGCTTAGGGTACTTGGAGCATTGACCCGAAAGTTCAGACTTCATGAGAATGTATCATTGTCAGCAATAGCCAAAAGGTGTCCCCCAAATTTTACTGGTGCTGATATGTATGCTTTATGTGCGGATGCCTGGCTTCAAGCTGTGAAGCGCAATGTATGTCTTCCATTTATGTTTTCTCATTATTTAAAGTCCTTTTACAATACCATAGAAGCAATGATAAGTTTGAAATAAATTACATATCGGAATAGAAAATATTAAATTTTAATGATTTGACTTTTGGAGAGGAATATTGATTCATTCTTCTGTTTTATGCCATGGCAGGTTGCAGGTAAAATGTCAAACACTGTAGATGCTGGCGATAAACATGATTCAGTTATTGTGGAGCATGGAGATTTCATGAAGGTCTAAATTCTTTTATTTCCTTATACATTTTTATCTTTATGATATGGTTATATCCAACTATTTTATGTGTACTAGTACTACCGAAAGTGATTTCAAAGGTTACATTGCAGTTATATTAATGTTTACACCTTTGGGCTACATGCACAATACTGGAAACTGAGTTTTTAAGCATTTGTTCAGTATATTTAAGATAATAGTATCCTCAAATAATAAGTTCTGACTCTTGTCATCTGACATTTATAATGTTTTCTTTTCCAGAGAGAAATATGGAATTATTTATGCTTGAAAATGGCCTTGCTAGTCTAGAAATACTCTAAGCAAGATTTCCTTTGAAGAGAACAATTTGAATTTTTTGTTTCACAAGCAGAATGGTTCCTTCTTTTTAATGTTTCCAGCTAAATTGAGGCAAAACCTTTGGTGCCAAGCCATCTATATCCTCCATATGGCATGCAGAAATAAGTGTAGTTGCTGTTTTAGCTACTGTTAATTTAGCAATTTTGAAATTTACCTGTTATAGCAGCTTTGAGCACTTCATTTCAGTTGAGCTTCATCCATTCATTGTCCAATACATAAATTGAAGGGATAAATGGGGACATGTCCTGGGGACTTTTCCAGGCATCCCTGCCCTTGTCACATTTCAGAAACACCTTAGAAACATCTCCAGGGCCGTCCTTGATCCCCTGACTAGACTGGGTATGTTCTGGAAATGACACATAAATACCCGGAAACATAGAAAAATAGAAATGGTGGGTCCATAAGGTCCCCACACCCTTTTGAAAACCCTAAATTGAAGCAAACACTCATACATTGAAAAACATCAAAACACACTCATTTTGCCATTTTATGAGAAAAATAAAAAAGAATAGAGGAGAGAACAATAGTGAGAAGAAGAGAGGAAAAGAGAAGGGAAGAGACTAACTGCATCCACTTTGTCATTTGTGTTAAGTTTACCAACCACTTGTTTTTTGTTCAATTGTTTTTTCTTTTCTTTGTTTCAGATTGCAGCTGTTTTGTTTGAAAAAAGAAAGAGCAGCAGTGAGGGTTATTGTAGTGAAGAGGTTGGCATTGAATAATCAAACCAAAGAGTTGAGGTTTTTTTGAGGGTGTGGGAGTGTTGTAGGTGAAGTGGGACATAACCTTTTTGGTAATTCTTCTGCTATCCTAAAATCTTATGTAAAAGGACCATTCAATAACACTAACCCCATTTGAAATTTGTGACAGTTTTAGAAAGAGAAAGAAAAAGCAGGGGGGAGTAGACATTGGATGTGCCATGTGTGCACTAGGAATTTTAAATGGAGATACACTAGGGTTTCCTATCATCTTCTGTGCTTGCCTAGACATGGGGTTAGGATTTGTGAAAAAAATCTTATTTTAGAAGGCTGAGTATTCTAGGTTGTTTATGGATGGTTAGACAAGATCTAAGGGTATGCTAGTAGAAACTATTTAATCTGCTATGCCATCCATGGATGTTGAGACTTAGAGGGGAGAGGGTTCTACCAAAGGAATTAGAAAAGCTAGTGATAGGCAAGCCATAGTTGTGGGGATGTTGAACTTTCAATAACAAGAAGATATAGATGATGCAGTTGTGATTTTTTTTAAATGCCCATTCTATCTCATTTTATGTGGGCATGTTCTCCTTATTTCAAGAACATGTTGAAAAAGACAAACAACATTGGTCCATTGTATGTCTCCTAAACAACATAGACTACACACCACCCACTTGAAAGATAATATTTAAAAGCGAGTTTGCTGATGGAGGACATTTGGCAAACCTAGCCAAGGACAAGTTGCTTGATTATCATGGATTGGTGGACTCATATTATACACTAGACACTCATGATTTTTGTAGTTACATTTGTGGTTGGCTGTTATTTTCCTAGAGTTATCGATTGCTTAGTGAAGCGCAAAGATGTAGAGTTCCAATTTCAGATTTTGAGTGAGGCCATAGAAGTAGAGTTGCATGGAAACAAATGCAATATTAGATATAGATATGATGAATTTTTAAGATCCCATGATACATATATGGTTGGATAAGGCAATTATAAATTATACATATATTCAATTATTTATATATCTAAGGGTATAGAACATAACTTTTATAATATTTATTTATATATTTAGTTATCAATTTGTGTTCCGCAACGTTTTGGGGACGGGGAGGGGCGACAATAGGGGACTTGTTTTGGGGATGGATGTCCGAGGGCCATTTTTTGGGGACGGTGGGGGGATGATGACATATGAATTTTTCATATATATATATATATATATATGATTTTTTCAAAATATATTATATATTTATATATATAGAGAGAAAGAGATATGCCAATAACAAATAACAACAATATCAATATGTAAATAAATCATGAAAACAGTAGTATAACAACAGTATAACTATAAACTTCAATAAAGTAGCATAACAATAGTATAACAACTATATAAACAGCAATAAAATTAATTATGAGATTCATGACAGCAATCTTCAAGCATTTTGTTGTTCAAATTTTAAAATTAAAGTTAAAGTAACTCAAAGTCTCAAACTTCAAAATACAACAATCTATGAGACTATGCCTCATTCGGGCTATCAATATCCAAAGAATCATTCTTGTGATTGTCACTTTCTGCTTGAAGTGGATCATCCAATTGAAGCCTAACTATTCCTGGTTGCACCTCATCAATCTGCCTAGCATCTTTAGGATCAACATCCCAACATGCTGTTGGATTTTGTCGATACTCAGTAGTCTAATGATCCTCAAGTCTCAAGGCCACAATGAATTGCAACTAGTTTATCTGCTCGTTTTGAGGTAAGCCTGTTTCTCTTAATGGAGTGGATGAAGTCATAGGTGGACCAATTCCTCTCTGCAGCAGAGGAACTAGCAATTTGTGAGAGTAAACGAATAACAAGTTGTTTCAACTCTCACGTGTCCTTCCCTTGAAATTTCCACCATCCAATGGGGTTTTTTTGTGCAATAGTGGTCCTATCTGTCCTAGCCTTTGGTTTATTGAATGTAGGAACTTGAAGATTGGAAAACTGAAGCCACTGCTCTTGAAGTATGGTTGCCTCCTTGGTGCTATACATTTCACTTAGGGCTACCATAAGCCCCTCCATCACCTCATCATCCTTAGAAGGAAGCATTCAACCAGGTCTAGGTACATACCACTTTGGATTAAGAGCATAGGCAGCCATATGAAGAGGGGTGTTCATTGTGTTCCACCTCTTTGTGACAATAGGCCTAATATGCTCCTCATAGAATTGCAATCTAGGATCCTTGTCACAAATTGCTTGCTTCATTTGATCAAGCATGCTATCAAAAGTCTCATAAATCTCTCCAAGGCTAGGAGAGTTTGTATGTGCATACTTGATTACCCCCACAACAGGTGATATGATAGGGAAAATATATATGCAAACAACATTTAAAATTTTCTAACATTAAAAATTATGACATTAACACTATTAATAATGAAAATTAAAATTTTAAAATAAAATATTAAAAAGTAAAACAAAGTACAAACTCAAACAATTTTTCTTACTTGATATTGGACCACCAAGTGTCATTAAGCACTCTTTCTCTCAACACCCTCCCTTCTTTTGTCTTTGATTGAGCCCACCTTTTCCACTCTCCACAAACTACCATGATTGTAGAGCATCCTGCACCTCCAACATCCTCTCCAACAAAATAAAATAGTTAGCATATCTAGTCTCAACTAGTTTGAAGAATTCTTTCTTTAAATGTGACTGAAATAGTGCAAGTGGACTGCGATGGTTACATACAAACATTTGTATGTCTCTAGCTTTGACCACTCCTACCTTCACCCAATCTATTTTTCCAATGTCTTTCAAAGCATGTACACAACATGGAGTCCAAAAAATGTGTTTGTAAGCACTCACAACCATCAAACCAACTAACTTACAAACACAAGCTGAATCTTCACAACTTGTACAACATTAGAAGACTCAACCTCCTTTATGGCCTCCTTCAAAATAGCAAATTGGTAATCAACATCCTTACGTTTCCCAAAAACAATCAATAGCTCCAAGAAAGTATGAACTGGTAGGGCATGTAACAATAATATTAATGAGTGACCAATGTCGAATATCAATCCACCCATCCATGACAATGGAACAACTAGTCCTAATCCATGTTTGTCTCATCTCCTCCATCAACATGTTCACCTTTGAAAATTGTTTGTCAAGGGGGAACATAAGAGGGTCCAACTACCATTGCATCTCTCGACATAGCTTTGAAATAAGTTGACCTTGCCAAATGAAATGGAATAGCATGGGCATAAAAAATTTGGCCACTGAATCATTGGCTTGCTCACATTTTTGCATATTCATTAACCCTATCACTGTATTTTTCTCACCTGTAGCAAAATTGGCCTTCCTCTTCCCTCTATCACAACTCTCTCCAATTGATACATTGGAATAGTCATGCAAATCAATAGATGACCGTTTCTTATTGTGAGTAGTGCCATTGATTTTGTCCTCACTCACTCCAACCAACTTTGCCATTTCAACCTATTGTTCCAATGTTATGCTTTCACAAACTCTAACCCCATGTCCAGTCTCCCCAATAGATTGGTTCTAACCATAGTTGGAATACTCGGCATTTGCAAGTACTCGACAAGCCTGAAAAACTCGGCTCGGCAAAAACTCAGCAAATTAAAAAATTGCTTAAACTTCACTAAAAACGCATTTTTTTTGCAAAATTCAAAGATAAGATGCATCCAATGAGTCAATAAATGAGTACATATAAGAAACAAGCAGTATTTGATTGATTTGAAAGAAAATTGGATACAAAATGGCATCCTCATGTGGAATGCTCAATGCGCTGATATGATAATAGTCTGAAACAAAATGAAAATAGCAAATTGTTTTTGTAAAACTGAAAGTAAATACTACATAAACATTAATATATTTCAGTTTTTACAAATTCACATGAATCACATCTTCCTCTTCCCATGTCTAGATCTCAATAAGGGACCGGAAGAGGGTCTAATCGTAGGAGTCTGCTCCTGCTGTGCCTGTGGCTCAACCTCCATCCTGGATGTAGATCCTCTTGCAGCTGCTGGTGGTGACTCCTCCTCAGGGTCATCCTCAAGGTCGTCCAATGAGAATGCAAATCCACCCTCCTCCATTGCCTGTCGCTCTAAATCATAAATCTCATCCTCAGTAAATAATGGAGGCTGCTCCCCTCGCCCTGTCCAATCACTGTATGGATCTATCTCATCCAAATCAATTGGATCATCATATGATATTTCCTCTACCTTTCTTCTGCGCAATCGAAGATTATATTGCACATACACAAGGTCATTGAGGCATTTTTGAGCGAGTTTGTTCCTCTTCTTTGTGTGGATTGCCTCAAACAAACTCCAATTGCGCTCACAATTGGACGAACTACAAGGCTGGCTCAAGACACGAAGGGCAAATTTTTGAAGATTTGGGGTTTTTCCACCCCAATTTGTCCACCAAACATCTACAAAACAAACAAAAAAAGAGTTAGAAAATTGTAACTTGTAACTTGTAACTTGTAATTATCAATTTTTCATTTTTGTAACTTGTAAATTTCAAATTTTATACCTGGTGGCAGCCTAGATACTGCTCTCTTTGCCAGGTCTGAAGAGAAGAGTGCACCCCTTTTTTCTCTATAACTCTGCAATTCATTAACAATGCAGTCTGCCTCATCAGGTGTGGATGTCATCCGCTGAATGCAAGTAGTGAGGCCCTCCATAACCTCTCCAGTAGGATCTGCATAGGTGCCTGAATGGATGAAACGGGGGTTCAAGAAGTACCCTGCTGCATGGATAGGTTGGTGGAGTTGATTGTTCCACCTCCTGTCAATAATCTCCCAAATGGGATCAAATTTGAGGCTGTCCCCCTTATAATAATTTCTAATAGCCTCCTTGGCCCTATCCATGGCCTCATAAAGATACCCCATTGGGGTTTGATCCCCATCCACCAAGTGGAGCACTCTAACCAAGGGCTCTGACACCTACAATATAAATTTAAAAATGCAAAAAAAGATTAGAGTTACAATTTAGTAATTTACAAATTTACAATGAAAGACATTAACTTTAAGAAAAATGTTCAATTTGAATTTAGATTCAAACTCAAAGTTTTGAAGTTACCTTCACAATCTTTGTTGCTCTTTGTGCAAAGAGGGGCTCAAAGACAATGTTTTGAACTCTTTCTCCTTCTGGCTTCTTCGAATAAGGTGAGTCTACCCATGCTTGACTCATAAACATTTGTTTCAAAGCCGTCAATGCACCAAGAATGCTTTGCAACGTTAAGAAAACCGTTGCAAACCTTGTAACACCAGGTCTCACCAATTCTCTCCCATTGGTGTGCTCCCTCATCAAGTTGAGAACCCAAGGGTGATTGTAGATATATTTAGTGATCCTCCTTCCATCCTCTACAATCGGTGTGACCCAATCTAATTTGCCTATGTCCTCCAAAAGAAGGTCAAGGACATGGGCAGCACATGGTGTCCAAAAAATTGTGTGGTGTTTATCTTGGAGGATTCTTCCTGCTGCCACATATGCCACTGCATTGTCAGTTATAATTTGCACCACATTTTCAAGCCCAACCTCCATGCACACTTGCTCCAACATTCTAGCCAAATTTTCTGCATTTTTTACTATGCTGGAGGCATCCACGGATTTCAAGAACACCACCTCATTTTTGCAAGAAACCAAAAAATTAATGATGGTACGGTTTTTTCCATCCGTCCACCCATCAGAAAGAATAGTGCAGCCATAGTTTTGCCATTCTTCTCTTTGTTCTTCTATCGCTGCCCTTGCCCTTTCAGTTGCATTAGAAAGCAACCTACAAGTACAAAGAGAAATTAAGCACACAATTTTAATTTGTCAACAAAAAAATAGCTTAAATTAATCATAAATTAAACTTAAAAAACATAAATTAAAGAACATAAACTAACCTCCCACTCAAGTCTTTGCGTGAAGGCGCCTTGTAGCC
Organism: Sequoia sempervirens; assembly: GCA_007258455.2. Lineage (NCBI taxonomy): Eukaryota > Viridiplantae > Streptophyta > Pinopsida > Cupressales > Cupressaceae > Sequoia > Sequoia sempervirens. Next base: position 10,999 of record VDFB02213976.1, read on the forward strand.
TTTCCCTGCAACTGTCAATGCGGTCACCAAATTTTGCCAGTAAGGTGAGGTTGCCACATTGAAAGGGATGTTGTTGAAGTACCAAAAATCAGCACAAGCAACATCTGCATGCTCATGCACCTCCTTATTCCACCCAGTTGCCTCTAAAGAAGGTTGTGCACCAGGTGTGTTTCTAGGCACAAAAAAATCACCAATGCGTGAACCCATGGCCGTAGGTGTTGATCGGGATCCTTGCCCCTGGTACTCTACTAGAGCCAGAGGTAGTCGAAGGGATGGAGGTGGTGGTGGGTTGCAGCGATTGTCTTCGCACACGTGGACCACGAAGAGAGCCCACTATGCCGGCTGCTACATCATCATCATCATTTGACAGTGAATCAAAGCTGGCTGCAACACCTTGAAAAGAAGCTATGGCAGCTTGCATTGCCGCTTTTGCCCTCGCTCTTTGCACCTTTTTTTCTTCTGCAGCGGAAAGTATTGCATTCATTTGTCTTTTTATTTCCTCATTGGTGTTTATGCAAGCCTTAGCATCCTAAATATTCCCCTTAATTTTTTCCCAAAATTTAACACACAAATTAGCAACCAATCACTGATTAGCGTTAGCTCCAAATGCAAATCAGCATGGAAAGTAACTCTAACCAAGAATGTTCACCAAGATCCCAATGTGGGCAGGTGATAGCATATGGTCAGAGGATCATTAGGAATAAACTGAACTGAAATTACAATTCATCTGCTGATGCAGGCATCCACAAGCAGTGGGGATACTCCACTTATTCAGTGGGTAAGATTGTTACATTATTAGAGGCGGCAAGCCAGCCATTTAAATCCTCACTTCCACTTATTAACGTGGGGGGAATACAGTCCACACAACCACTTATTTTGTGGGGGGAATTTACAATCAAGAAAGATGTTTATTCTAAAACTCAACCACTCAATTGTGGGAGTGTAATCAAGTATAAATTGCAGCAATAAAATGAAATAGCCGTTAGTACTACTAACTAGCTTTACAATGAATAGAAATAGCTGCAAATAAGAGAGATAAGCTTCTAGAATGTTCTTTATCCACACTGGCGGTAAACCATCCAGGGGTTACATATATGAGAGATTAATCATAAGAATTTGCAGCTAATTAAATGACTGAAACAGTACTACTGTTTACAGTCTTACAATGATAAACAACTGCAATTTTCAAGTGTTATTACAATCTTTACAAAGCACAATGAAATAGAAGATTTTTCCACTTGATATCCTCTCAATTAATGAAGCTTAAAACCAAAATCAGAATACTGAAGCAAACTGATATAAAAATCAGCAATCTGGAAATGATTATCAGCAAACTGAAAACACATAAAAATAATCACAACTCCTTCACAATACCTCCAGAAGATGAAATATAGCTTGCAAAAGCTCTTGAGAAGGTTGGCGCCCAATTCACAATGATAAAATAGCATCTAAACTCAACCATTAATTTATGCACGAATCCCAATGCTCTCCAAAAAGGTACGGCCTCCTTGCAAGGGCGATTTTGCTTAATAAAATCTGAAACTTGGAATTAAATTTTGATAACCTCCAAATATGGTCGCCTCTATTATAGAAATGCAATGATCAAATACCCAGAACCAAATAAAATTCATACTAAAAGTTGTATACAAAAATCACTTTCAGCCATGATAAACCAGCAACATAAAAACTGGAAATATCTCACCAAAACTCCACAATAATGCTCAATATGTACTTCTGGATGAAGCACACTCTCAATCCACCACCTAGGGAACCATAGTTGCAGGCCCGAAGAATGGAGTAAATTTGCTAAGCTTTCCCTTAGCCGGATTCTGGATTCATTCTAGCAGCGTAACTTTGCTCTTCAAAAATATGCATAATCAGCTCTTCAAACAGCAGCAATATATAAGCTTCAGTTGGCAAATGAAGCAACAAAAACTCTTCAAATTCCAAGAAGTTGAATCACTTCAACTTCCAAAAGGGATGCCACCTTTTTGCATTTTACTTTTTGAAATAATAAAATATTACTCAACCACCTTTAGGCATCCAACTTTACTTTGCAACAATAAAACATTTAATAAATCATTAAATGCACAATTGACCCCCTTAATGGCCCCTCTTTTAAAACAACATGAAGTTATTACTCCTAGGCGTGGGGTACAACTGAGAAACATGAAATTTGACTAAGTATAAACTCAACTCATGAAGAAAACCAAACCCAAAGCCAAACTGAAACTGATGGATAACAAGATGACTTGAGTTGAACTGCTGATGATGCCACTGCCAAAATTAGACTTACTAAAAATAGCCACTGCCAAAAATAGTAAGTTTACCTCAAAACCAACAGAAAGCAGAACTGAGCTGGAAGCAAGACTTAATGAAAGTGGAAACCCTAAATTTGCACATCTGAGTAGCCTATGGATTTCCAAAAATAGACTAAAACCAAACGAAGAGCGTATGGCCAAAATGGGGACATTACAGTCCGCCCTTCCCAAAATTGCTTGTCCTCAAGCAATGCCACTACACTCCAAACTGATCCCATCAAAACAAATAGGATCCCAGGGTCCCATGTCCATCTTTGAAAAGTCCCACCATGCTGAAGCTGCTCCACTCTGATCATCCAATTAAAACTCTTGTGCCAATTCTGCTCTAACCTCCCCTGTAACTCCAAGAAGTTACCGTTCATGAAACTCAAACTGATAAACTGGGAAGGACTGAAATCATAATCAAACACTGTTCCATGCCCAATAAACTCTGAGGAATTAACATTTGCAATGTCAATGTCAATCACCATTCTAAGAACAATGAAGAATAATCTAAGCAACTCAAAAATATTCTCATCAACATAACTCCTCAAAGCATCAAACCGAATCACAACAACAAATGTGACTCCATCATAGCTATTTGCAAAGGAATAAACAACTCTTTGCATGGTCATAACAGCTGCATCATCCAAACTCCTCAAGGAAGAATAATGCCTACTTTGAGTAACTCTGACATAATCAAGAAGCTTTCTGAAAACTTCTACCAATCTCTCCCCAAAAGACTCAAAAAATTGAACCCAAACAAGCAAAGGTTCGCTGCCCCAAACACTAGTGCAAGAAATTGTACAAAGGAAACCACTAGAAAGGAACTTAAACATCATCCAAAATTGATCTGAATCACAATGAAACATAATTTCCCACTTTAGAGGCCATAAACCCTTACTGAAAAGAGATTGTGACGAGAAAAGATGAATGTACCAGCTGCCCATGAAGTCTGAAATATACCAATTAAAGTCTGATTTTAGGAAAATCAGCATACAAGGAGTTGAACAGCTGCTGCAACTTTGGAAATCAGCGTGCATAATATGACAATTGTTCATGCCCAAGGCTGGAAACATACCCTCAAGAAACTTCAACCCATTATTAAACCATCTTTTGTTCGAAGCATCTCTCCAATCCATCAATTGATGAGAAAAAGGAACCATCAAATGGCTGGTAAGGATGGGAACAACATCAAAGAAACTAAAAATAGAATCCTTGTCTTTCCAAAGATTCCTCTTTCTACTTATAACAATCTCCATCAAACCATATTGAGGATTCCAAACATGGATACCCATAATGCACTGGAAAGAGTACACAACACTTCTCCAATTGCTAATCAAAGCAAAATGCAAATTCAAGAAGTTAGTGTCTTCTTTGATAAACCCATGTAGGCCATCCATGAAAACATCAATGGAGCACGTAATAAATGTTGTCCTCAATAATTCCCATTCCCTCAAAGGACTAGGATGAGCCAAAACATCACTCAACTCAAGAGATGGATTGTCAAGAAAATAAATAATCTTTTTTGGTCCATCTTTCTCCCAAGCTTCATGAGTAATGAGTCTAGAAACTTCACTCTTTGCTGCTGCAATGGAGTGACCAGCAACTACCAAGACTTGTTTTATTGACGCCTTGAAGCCAACGATGAAGAAATCTCCTTGAGTCCACACTTCCCTTGTGAAGACTTCATCCTTGAATCCACTTATGCTTTCATTATCAAAAGGCCCTAGATGATTACTACTCACAAAACATGGCACACCCTCATAGAAATTATCTATCACCTTATGATTAACCAAATCATGTGAAGATAATTGACTGTTGTTCTCAACAATACTTTCTTCATCCCTTACATTGGTGTCTTCATAGAATTCAAGCTCAACTTTTTCAACTTGTGGATGCCCATCATTAGTTGTTGACCCACAAAGTGTAGCATGCTGAATACCACGTTCATTATCCATCAAATCATCTATCTCATAGCTGCAAACTATCCCTTCTTGTGGCAAAGTCTCTCCCCAACTCATGAGTTCACACTCTTGATGCACTTTCCAATCACCATCAACATATGGGATTAGCTTGGTATTTTGCAATGTTTCATCATTATGGAGTTCATTTATTCCTTCAACTATTTGCTTGATCTCCATAATCCTTGTATTAGCTTCTTGTTCCTTAAGTGTGGCTGCAATCGGTAGTTGATTTTCTGCTTTGCACAATGAATGATGAGCTAAGGTAAGATCAAGGCAAAGCCTATCCATCTCTTCCTCCTTCTCTTGGTAGGCATCATAGGTATCCTCTGCAAACCTAATAGCATGATCCCTATCTAAGAGCAAGTGCAAATAATTTGACTTTATGGATTCCAATGCCTCTTTGATAGATTGCATCTTGGAAAGAGAGTCTCCATCTTTAACTCCATTTAGTTTCTCTTCAAATTGAAACTTCCAGCAGAGTTCTTCAATGAAGTGATATGTGCTATCAAATCTTGATAACGCTTTAACAATCTTCTCTTCTGAAACCAATAAATTATCCTTCAAATTTTGCAGCTCTTTAGGCCCTTGATCATAATCAGCAAAGAGGCTTTGCTCTTCAAACATCAACTTTTCTGATTTGCTTTCATTGGCAAGATTTTCAAAATCAGCTTCTTTACAAACCTCTTCACTACATAACCTCTGAATAGAAGGCCTATCAGCAACTTCATCAAGCAAATTATTATCTCTATCTTTACCTTTCAAGTTCTCGTACTCTTCTTGTGTGTCAATCTGAAAAACACCCAAACCATTTTCTAATTTTAGAACATTCTTCTTTTCAACATAAGAATTCATGTTCTCATTCGCCTTTGCTGCAACTTCTCCTTCAAAAATCACTTCATTACTTGCAATGCAAACTGATTTTTGAACTTCATCAGGATCAAAGGGGAATTTATCCCACTCTGGTTCTTTATCATACTTTGGTGACATCAAGCCCGGATCCCAAGTGTGAAAAGTTTGATTGTAATGATCAATAGGAAAGAGATCATCATGCTCCTCTTGAACTGTTGACTCTTTGAATGAGTCACTCCTCAACCCACTTGAACTGAAATCTTCATCTATAACTTTCTCCACAGATGTAGTTTGATAATCAAACCCACTACCACCCAAGTCACTAGCATTATATCGGATTAAAGAATCATCAAAGCTGGTTGCTTTGAATATTTTGTCATTCTTTTCTTCAATGAAATTATCTTGAGTAGATGTGTTGCTGATTTTATCATTAGTGCCCACATACATAGCAAAGAAGTCTTCTTGGACACTTGTCATAAATTCTTCATATGGAATTGGGTCAGCAACAAGTAGAGAATTATCCTTCACTAAATCTTCAACAAGAGGAGATAAAAACACATTGGAATCACCATCAACAACATCACTTTCGTAATGGTCATAAGCTGGTTCAAAGACACCATTAGTATTTGCTTCATCTTGCTCTTCTTCAACGTACTTATCCCACACAACTGTTCCACCAGCATCTTTTGAGAAGCCATTTGTCTCGAGATCTTCATTGGTTGAATCCTTATTAGGACTCAAGACTGCTGTAATGATCTTCTTACCATAACAATCTTCATTATTTCCCATCCCATGCAAGTCTAGGGATGTATTTTGGGACTCTAACTTAATCTCCTCATTTGCCAAGGTATCTTCATCAAGCCCACTTTCATTTTGAACCAAAATGTGCACCTTGCTTGTGTCTTCTTCAACACTAATTGACTGATTTTTCTCTTCAATTTGCTTACTTGTGGGCTGCAAACCACAAACAGATCCTTTTGCTTCTTCCTGATTCTTCAACCATGGCAAGTTCTGCTTCTCTTTTAATTTTTTTCTTGATGTAATTGACCACACCCACTTTTTCAGGATACCTAATCAACACACAATTCAAGTAGCAATCAAAAGAAACATCATTCTTGAACTCATCTGACATACTCTGATATTCTGCACGGAATATGGAAGCATCATGTTCACATTCCCTCATGAACTGTTCGACAAATCTGTTGATGTCCATTGTGGCAACACTAATTTTTTGTTCTTCCCAATAGGATGGCAGGAACTTCTGCTCTGATACCACTGAAATATTCCCCTTAACTTTTTTCCCCAAAATTTAACACACAAATCAGCAACCAATCACTGATTAGCGTTAGCTCCAAATGCAAATCAACATAGAAAGTAACTCTAACCAAGAATGTTCACCAAGATCCCAATGTGGGCGAGGTGATAGCATATGGTCAGAGGATCATTAGGAATAAACTGAACTGAAATTACAATTCATCTGCTGATGCAGGCATCCACAAGCAGTGGGGATACTCCACTTATTCAGTGGGTAAGATTATTACATTATTAGAGGCGGCAAGCCAGCCATTTAAATCCTCACTTCCACTTATTAACGTGGGGGGAATACAGTCCACACAACCACTTATTTTGTGGGGGGAATTTACAATCAAGAAAGATGTTTATTCTAAAACTCAACCACTCAATTGTGGGAGTGTAATCAAGTATAAATTGCAGCAATAAAATGAAATAGCCGTTAGTACTACTAACTAGCTTTACAATGAATAGAAATAGCTGCAAAATAAGAGAGATAAGCTTCTAGAATGTTCTTTATCCACACTGGCGGTAAACCATCCAGGGGTTACATATATGAGAGATTAATCATAAGAATTTTGCAGCTAATTAAATGACTGGAACAGTACTACTGTTTACAGTCTTACAATGATAAACAACTGCAATTTTCAAGTGTTATTACAATCTTTACAAAGCACAATGAAATAGAAGATTTTTCCACTTGATATCCTCTCAATTAATGAAGCTTAAAACCAAAATCAGAATACTGAAGCAAACTGATATAAAAATCAGCAATCTGGAAATGATTATCAGCAAACTGAAAACACATAAAAATAATCACAACTCCTTCACAATACCTCCAGAAGATGAAATATAGCTTGCAAAAGCTCTTGAGAAGGTTGGCGCCCAATTCACAATGATAAAACAGCATCTAAACTCAACCATTAATTTATGCACGAATCCCAATGCTCTCCAAAAAGGTACGGCCTCCTTGCAAGGGCGATTTTGCTTAATAAAATCTGAAACTTGGAATTAAATTTTGATAACCTCCAAATATGGTCGCCTCTATTATAGAAATGCAATGATCAAATACCCAGAACCAAATAAAATTCATACTAAAAGTTGTATACAAAAATCACTTTCAGCCATGATAAACCAGCAACATAAAAACTGGAAATATCTCACCAAAACTCCACAATAATGCTCAATATGTACTTCTGGATGAAGCACACTCTCAATCCACCACCTAGGGAACCATAGTTGCAGGCCCGAAGAATGGAGTAAATTTGCTAAGCTTTCCCTTAGCCGGATTCTGGATTCATTCCAGCAGCGTAACTTTGCTCTTCAAAAATATGCATAATCAGCTCTTCAAACAGCAGCAATATATAAGCTTCAGTTGGCAAATGAAGCAACAAAAACTCTTCAAATTCCAAGAAGTTGAATCACTTCAACTTCCAAAAGGGATGCCACCTTTTTGCATTTTACTTTTTGAAATAATAAAATATTACTCAACCTCCTTTAGGCATCCAACTTTACTTTGCAACAATAAAACATTTAATAAATCATTAAATGCACAATTGACCCCCTTAATGGCCCCTCTTTTAAAACAACATGAAGTTATTACTCCTAGGCGTGGGGTACAACTGAGAAACATGAAATTTGACTAAGTATAAACTCAACTCATGAAGAAAACCAAACCCAAAGCCAAACTGAAACTGATGGATAACAAGATGACTTGAGTTGAACTGCTGATGATGCCACTGCCAAAATTAGACTTACTAAAAATAGCCACTGCCAAAAATAGTAAGTTTACCTCAAAACCAACAGAAAGCAGAACTGAGCTGGAAGCAAGACTTAATGAAAGTGGAAACCCTAAATTTGCACATCTAAGTAGCCTATGGATTTCCAAAAATAGACTAAAACCAAACGAAGAGCTTATGGCCAAAATGGGGACATTACTGACATCATGTCTAGGGATGCCTGCAAGGTGGTATTTGAGGCGATTGATGCCTCCACGGTATACATTTTTACATTTAATGCAATACATTGATCCAGGTTCCGGTCCTTCATATGCATATTTCCAAGCAGGATCTCTAGCTCCTGCTAAACGAGTGCCTACATATTCCCCACTCCCAAGCACGGATGGGGTTGACGTAGGGGTAGAAGCGGATTCAAAAGCCATTATCAATTAACCTACACGCACAAAAGTGAAAGCACAACTTATTAGTTTTTTGATAGAAAATTTAAAAACAAGCTAAATTAGATTAAATCAAAATAGATTACTTTAAATTAGGAAAATCTAAACTAATCTAAGATTGTAAACATTTTCATAAAAAAAAAATGGATTAATAAAATAAAATAATAAACTAGGGTTACAAAAAATGTGAAAAAAATGTAAAAATCTGAAAACTACTTTAAATTAGTAACAAATGAAGCTAATATATGATTTTAAACATGTTTTCAACAAACAAAAAGAATCAAAATAAAAAAAATAACTAGGGTTTGAAGAAAATTTCAAAAAAAAGAAAAAATCAGCAAAATATGTAAAAAAATCAGAAAAAGTGTCACAAATTCTTGTTTTGATAAATCTAAATCTTCTTTTCAACAATATAAATGTATTTAAATCTATTTTATAGTTGATTCATGATGTTTTTTAAACATACAATCAACAAAAATGAAGAAAAAATTAAAAAAAAGAAAGAACAAGAAAAATCAGAAAACCTACCTGGAAATCCAATTTTCCTTCGAAATCCGATGAAAATCTCGTTCAAATCTCATCTCCTCGGTGCAAAATGCTTTGGACTGGGTTTTTGCTCTGCCAAGAGTGAGAACAACTCAAAAAAACCAAATGAAATCAACTTTTGGCTGGCCGCGGGCTTATACCCAGATCGCGCGGGTTTTTTTTTAAAAACTCGCTGTTTTTGTCAAAAAAACGGCGAGTTCTTTTCGCTAATACTCGTTTTTCAAAAAAACTCGCGAGTTTTTGGCGAGTGTGCCAACTATGGTTCTAACCATGGTAGCTCCCACAGTAATCAGTTTTGCAAATATGACATAGCCAATGCTTGCTGCTCCTTGCATTTTTACCCTTATTGACTGTTAAATTGGTGGCAAATTGAAGCAATGGCTTTTGGGGTTGAAAGGGCCTTTTGCAAATTTTTGAAGAGAAGGTGAAGGACATGCAAAATGGTCTTGTGGAGTTCCAGTAGAAGTTGAGTTTGGATTTTCAGATTGAGAAGACGGGTCTGTTGATATGTTTACTTGAACTTCATTTTCTTCACTGTCCTCATTTATATTATCATCACTTGCATTGTTCTTGGTGCTCATTTTGTGGTTTTTTTTGTGATAGCAAACTGAAAGTCTGAAACCAAAACATTTTTTAAAATTTAAAACAAAAACTAGTTACAACTTACAAACTTTCTAACAAGCCAAAAAAAAATAAAAAAACTAAAAAAAAATGGCATACCTTGACAGTTGACACTATTGTTATTCTAATTCAAGCTTGAAGCTTTTGCAAAATGTGTCAAAATGCAATGGAGAGGTGTCCAATCTCACCTCTCAAACCCCCTTACTCGTCCCTTCAAGCTTGCAGTTGTTTTTCTAATTCAAGCTTAAAGCTTTCGCAAAATGTGACAAAATGCAATGGAGAGGTGTCCAATCTCACCTCTCAAACCCCCTTCCTCATCCCTTCAAGCGTGCAATTGTTATTCTGATTCAAGCTTGAAGCTTTTGCAAAATGTGACAAAATGCAATGGAGAGGTGTCCAATCTCACCTCTCAAACCCCCTTCCTTATCCCTTAAACACCTAGCTTGAATAGTTGAACTTGAACCAACAAACTAGCAATGGCCAGGCACAACAAAATAGTGAAATGTTTTTTGTTTTGGCAAAGAGTATGATTTTAGGGTGTACAAGGGACGTGGAAGGGTTTGTGGAACCCCCACACCCCTTTACAAGCCAATAAAAATAAATTTAATGTTTTTTTTAATTTTTATAGTTGTTTGCCTCTGGATGTTGCAGGGGACGCCTAGCCATCCTCAAGATAGTCGAGGGACGTTTGAAACGTTCCGGATTGTCCCGAGGATGGCCAAGTGTCCCCTTCAATTTTGCAGCTGTTTCCAAAAATGGGGACACATTTCGGGGTGTTTTTGAAAATTTTGGGATAGTGGGGACGACTAGGGGACGTCCCTAATGTCCCCTCATCCCTAAAATGCCTCAAGGGATGGAGTTGGGGGTTTGAGGGGTGGGAACGCTGCCCCGTGTAACAATTTGCAATGTTTATTTTGTTATATTATGTCTGTATCTTTATTGTTTTAAAACATACATTTGTGTGTGTCTATGTGTACAATTTTTATATTGCAAGTTTTGAATGTTTTTCATAAATCTTAAATTGGATAAGGCACCAAATGGTGTGGTGCCATATCCAAATGTATTGGATACGTCCCAAATATAGTCTCGTTTATGGATAAGTCTAGATATAGTATGCATGTCGTATCTAGGAGTATCATTTCCATATCCTTATCAAATATCCATGTAATGTCCCCTTCTCATCAGTGATCAGCATTGGCAATTCATCAGTCTATTCCGGAACCCGTAGACTGGAATGAGGTGAAATTAGGGTTTCTTGGCTTGGAGTTTTTGTGGCATTTCATGTTATTTACTATTTATAGTAAATGCTAGTTGTGGCAGTTGCAGTTGTCCATTCTTAATCCTTAGCAGTTGCAGCAGTTGTTATATTTTGGTTTGGTCTTCAGTTGGCAAAAATATTTAATTAATGGCACTTTTGTTCTAATTCACTGTTGACCCCCACCTTGGCCTAAGGAGTTAACTTAAGTTGTTTTAAAGTGGGGCCATGAAGGGTACGCCTTCATCATTAGTTTATTTATTCTTTATTCAAATATTTCCTCATCTTGAAAGTGGACGTCACTTTATATTATTTGAATAAAGTGATTTTATTTTAGGCCTTTTGGGATGCCACCTTGAGAAGTTGAATGGGTTTTGGAAATTGAAGGGTCTCCTGTGTCTTTTGGTCTGCTTCTCAGGCATTTGAAGAGTTTGTGAACTCTTATTTATTGAAGGCTTTTGCTCCAGCCTTTCATCCATTGTTTACCTTACTGTTATGCTGTCAAAATGACTATGGACATTTTGCTGTTGCTTCGAGGATGCTACCTCCTAGCCCCTTCCCAATTTCATGTTTGAAATACAACACCTAGTTGGAACATTGTTGCTTCTCACATCAGACTAGCAGATTGAGCATCAAAGATTGAAGAATTTTGGAGTAATTTCACAGTTTTGAGTTCCTGGTTTTGCTACAGCTGAAGCTGATTTTTGCTCATATCTATTTGGGTGATTTTATTTTCATTCTGGGTGTTTTAGCAAATGAATTGTTGACTGAGGGCGCCACTTTCCACAAAGTATTGGAATTTAATTCCAAGTATTTATTTTATACTTGCAAAATCGATTTCTCAAGGAGGCCGTACTTTTTCAGCTGCATTGGGAATTGTGCCAGAAATTAATGAACGTGATTTGCTGCTGTTTCTTCCTCCTGGTTTGGTCGCCTATCTTCTGAGAATCTTTTGCAACAAATTTCAGTCAATTCGGAGGTGAAATGAGTGAGTTATGAGTATTTTACTGTTTTTCCAGTCTGCTGTTATAAATTTCCAGAACTCAGGTTTTTATATCAGATTCATCAGTTTCCAGTTTTAATTCATCTTTCAGTCATTGGAAAGCAAAGAACATTGTTAGAATTCATTCTTATCTCCTTATCTCATTTCTCTATCATTGTAATTCATTTATTTGCAGTCATTTGAATTGTAAGGTTCTGATTAGTAGTACTAATCTAACCAATTATTATTGCTGCAACTAATTGATTAAATTCTCATTTAAAGTCCCCTAGATGGTACACCGCCAGTGTGGTTAAATTGATTGTAACTCTTGTACCCACTCTAAGTGGTGAATCCCCACAGTTCTGTGGATGCCCGCCGCAGCGGATGAATTGTTCTAGTGTAATCTTTTCCCCCCACTATTTGGTGGTAGCGTGGAATTGTTTTTTCATGGCTAGTTATCTGCCTATCAATTCTTAATTTCAAGTTTTAACACTCCGTCATATGTTAGCACCTCGCCCTCAGTGGGATCTTGATTGCACATTCTTGACGTTGAGTAGTTTTTCAATTCAAGTTCAGTTTCTTCAATTCAAGTTCAGTTTTCCAGTTTGATGCTAACGCTAATCCAATCATCTATTGCTGGTTATGTTGTGTTACTTCATCAAAAAAATTGGTTAGCATATTTCAATCCAATATGCAGATATGTGTATCTAGACGAGAGAGAAGTGTCCAACAACTCTACATAGAAGAGGATGGGGCAACAAATGTTGTACAAGTGGTGATCAATCTAGCATGTGTTTGTAAATTAGTTGGCATGATGGTGGAGGCACTTACAAGCACATTTTGGACCCCATGTGTTCATGCCTTGAACAATGCATTTCAAGACATAGGGAAGATAGATTGAGTAAAGACAGTGGTAGCAAAAGTTAGAAATATACAAATGTTGATTTGCAACCACCACATGTCACTTGCTCTCTTGATGACATTTTTGTCTTAAAACCCATGGAGACTAGATGTGTGTGTTACATTATTTTGCTAGAGAGGATGATTGAGGTGCAAGAGCTACAATTAATGATGGTTAATAATAGCATAGATTTGAAGTAAAGAGTTTGAAGTAGAAGATCCTTGATGATGATTGGTGGTTCATTTTGAGGTAAGAAATTGATATTCTTAATGTTTGTAACTTATAAAATTATTTTCATTTTTTGTATTTTAAAATTAAAATTTTGAAAATTTTAGCATTTATTTTCATGAATCTTATTCTTTTCTGAATTTTTTGTTTGTAGATACACTTCTCTTTCATCTTACTGTTGTGTGGGTGATTAGGTATGATGATATAGATTCTCTAGTCTCGGGGAAGTTTATGGGACACTTAATAATATGCTTGGCTATATGAAGTCAACAATTCATAGCAGGAACCTCGATTTGGGATTATAAGAGGAATATATCTAGCCCATTGTAACAAGGTGGTGAAACACCATGAACACCTTGCTTCATATGTTAGCCTTTGTTTTAAATCCCAAATGGTGTGCACCAGGGGCTGAGAGATTGCCTCCTTCAGAAGATGAAGTGATGAAGGGTTTATGAAGGCTCTTTGGAAGATGTACAACACTAAAGTGGTAGCTAGACTTCAAAAACAATGAATTGCTTTAGTCAATCTTTGGGGTTTCCTCCAATATTCAACAATGTAATATCCCAAATACGGAATTTCTGTATTTTATAACTTTTTTTGAATTTTCAGAGTAATTGAAATTAGAATATGCAAACAAACAGAAAACTGAGAGTAACAATAATGCTGTTTACGAACAGTAAAAACTGAAGTTTCATGGACAGCCAAATATATATTGAATTCACCACTTTGATTACATGCCTTTCAAGAATACTTTGATCTGAATACACTGTCCAGCACAAACTAAATTTCAGAATTACAATTACAGTTGTTCTCGCATGCTAATAAGCTCTGCTGATCACAAGGAGATAAATCACTGATATATGATCTGATGCAGTAATGAATGATCAGTTCCACGCCCTCATAGGGATGATAAACTAGCTGGCCACAAGAGACAGGTTGCTGGTAGATGATCTGAAAGTACTTGGCACAGCAGTGAAAGACTGTCCAAAACTTGTCAATAGACTTCCACAACTGATGTGACTTCCCCCTAGATGAGATCACTGTGATATTGAATTGGCGGACAGTGGTTGGATGCTCCGAGTTATGCAATTCAGCAATCAACATGCTTGAGAATGGGTGATTAGTATCAACTTTGATGCTAGCTGTTTATGCCTTTGTTATCTGCAGTTACAGCCCTCAAACTGGTGTATTTTCTGCCCTCAATTCTACAATAAAGTGGCAGATGGTTCCTGAAGAGCAGTGGGTGAAAGACTTGTGCAAAATTGCAGCCAAAACGATGTGAATCCCTGCCTGGAATGTATGTCATGTCCCCTTCTAGTTGACATCTCTCGAGCATAGGATTAGCCTATTATGTGACCCTCGTAGGCTGATAGGTTGGATAGAGGGTCATGTTGGAGCTTGGCTCAGCTTCAGTTGTCAGTATTTGATCAGTTGGCTTTCGTTCGGGCTCATTCGGACACTTCTAGCCTGAGTTGCTATTTTTAGCAGTATTTGGCACGCAGCGAGGCACCCCTGCTATTTTTAGCAGTATGGATTGATCAGGTGCAGAATCATCCACTTAGTCACCAGCTTCAGACGGTTCGTGAATCGGACTCATTTCGAGGGAGATATTAATATTTAATTGATTAATTAAATATTAATTATTTTTGGAGCATATGTTATAAAGTTATAATATTTTAATATTATAACTTAAGTGGACTGATGAAGGGGTCGCCCATCATGGAAGGGGCCAAATTGGCGATTATATTTTAAAATAAAAATTTGATCAGAGACTATTGAAAGAATTAAAATAATAAGTCGAATTGTTTTAATGATCCCTATTTTTAAGGAATTCGCACTTTTCAAAAGTATAAGGCATTTGCATTGAAAATCGAGCCAGTATGTTATTGAGTTATTGAAAATTGATCAAGTTTCGTCCAGAGCACGGAAGCCAAGGGTTTCAGTCTCAGAGCATTGGGGAACGAGCCATCTCCAGTGAAAGCAATTCAGAGGGTGTGAGATATCATCTGATTTATTGCCAGGAAAGAGATTTCTTCATTCAGAAGAAATTACAGAGCTTCACGGTTGATTGTATCTTAGGGTTTTTAGCCTATATCTATTCCAAAAGGGTTCTAACATTGAGACGTCTTTTTCTTTATTGATATTCTGGAGGTTTAAAGAGAGCCGTACTTTGCATTCATTGCTGCTGCTGCAGCCGTACCATCTGTCAGGCCGTACCATTCAAAAGGGCCGTACTTTTTCTTATTGAGCAAATCGCCATCATTTTTGCCAGTCAAACTGCATATCTGGAGGCGCCTATTTCTCTGGAATCATCTACGAGCATTGGACAGAGGAAGAAGTGTTCATTCATCTCAGCCGTACCATCTTCAGAAGATCATTTCTTGCTGCGATTACCAAGTTTTCAATAAAATATCATTGCCTTTTTATTTGCATGTAATTGGATCTTCATTGTAATCATTTCAGAAGATTAAATAATAGTCTGGCATC
>VDFB02213978.1:0-11235 GCA_007258455.2 Sequoia sempervirens
CTCCTCATCTAGCATTTGCATGCCCGTTCAGACCCGTTCACAAGCAAAGAAGATGGCCGACCTTCAAGCTCAAAATGCCCAATCCAACAATCCTCAAGATCCTAAGAACACCTCATCAGATCCCAACAAGGGTACCAACATCTTACATGACCCTCACAATGGTACTTCATCACACTCCAACAGTGAGAATCAGAATAACTCACCACATGGAGAAGAGAGCATGGTTAATCAACCTGAACTCACACTTGAGGAACATTTTAGCAATCCTGCCAATGTGCAAATGACCGACCGTTTACTTGCAAAACATGGGGAAGAAATCTTGGCCCACTTGATTGAGAAGGGTGTTAAACCTCCCTCCAATGTTGACTTGTCCAAATACAAAGGTGCCCCATCTCACGTACTCCAAGGGTCCCAAAATGCACCCGAAGGTTCATACTTTTCCAATGTTCCTCCAATTGAGGGTTGGCATCAACCTGAATTTGGCAATGCCATCCTTTATTAGGTTAATTATCCCCCACATGCTTCGACCTTAGTTATAGGTGGATCTCAGGTGCCAGATCCCAATAATCCTTTCGCTTATGGCATGCCACAAAACATTCCGCAACCTCCGCCATTAACATTAACCGCACCCCCTCCTTTGAACCCACCTACAGTCAATATTGGGAGTACCTCCTTTGCTACATCACTTCCTCCTCCTGGGACCACCAACACGCCACCTCAACAGGTTCCCCAATCTATTATCTCGCCTCAAATACCACCACAAGGTGCACCTGGCCCGAACGTGCAGTGAACCCAACAGCTTCCTTTACAAAGGTGTGCCCACACAATGACCCAGCCAGATCTCATCCGCGGCAACCTATGCCCAATGCTTTGACCTCTTCACAGCAATTCATCCTGCGATCCTGGGTAGCCATCTCAGGCGCCTAGCCAAACCATATCTCCTTTCTTTACAGGTCGCACTTTGGGTCCAGAGGTCCAGCCGCAACGCGTATCCCGCCTCGGGTCCATGCAACGCCGATGCCGCAACAACAACCTCCACAACACTACTACCACCATAATCAACAACAATTTTACCAACAACCGTTCTATGCAACCTCCCAACAATCACAACAATATCCTCAATATCAACAGGCCAACACATAATGTCCCATCCAAGTCCCTCAGCAACCTACCCCACACCTTCACCAAACAAATTCATATTATGTCCCACAACAACAACCCCCATATCAACAAAACTCCCTACCTTACTATCAAGTCGTCTCATCATCCAACCATCCAAACCCACATTTTAACAATCCGACACCCTTTCAACAAGATCCCTCATCTTTCTATCATCCATATCCCCCCAACCCACCACCAGCTAGCTCGGACTTGTTGGAAATCAAAGCTTCCCTTAAGGACCTTCAAGTAGGGGGCACAAAACAATCATTTAAATTTGAAGATATATGCCCGTATCCGTTCGATCCATCCATCTCATTGATCCCATTCCCTAAACACTTCGAGATTCCAAAATTTGACAAGTACAAGGGAGATAAAGACCCTAAGGCCCACTTGCAAGAGTTTTATGCACAGTGTCAAGAAGTCATGTATAATGATAACTATCTCTTACGTCTGTTCCCAAGAAGTCTAGCAAGCCATGCCCTAGATTGGTTTATGACTCTTGAAAAGGGATCTATAAAAACTTTTGCAGACTTATCAGAACAATTTGTCTCCTACTTCTCCTTCAATTTGCGGAAGGATACTGACACCTTAGATCTCTTGAAAGAGAAACAACGGGATGGAGAAACCTTTACCAGCTACCTCCAACGGTGCCGTGCATTAGCCAGTCGAATGAAAAATCCTTTGAAAGAAAAAGACATGGTCACTCTTTTTGTGGAAAATTCACATCCCGACATGGCCCACAATTTTAGACTACACTGTGTCACCACTTTCGCTGAGATAGTGGAAAAGGGACCTATCCTTGAACGTGCCCTTATCGCCAAAGGACACATTAAAATACACAGTCATGACAAAGAACGGTCATTCGGAGATAAATCACGATTTTGGAACAAAAACAAAAATGCAGTGAATGATGGAGTGACAGACACCAAACATGTCCAAGTGGCTAATGCATCCCAAGGGCAACAACAGTCTGTACCCAACGCCATATCAGTACCGCAGGGGGCACCTCGTCCCCCTCAACAGTCAAACCAAAGAAATCAGGGGAACACCAAACGTCAATACGCCCAATTGGGTGAACCCTTGAGTGTTGTTTTCAATAAATTGTTACAAATCAATTATCCCATCACATATCCTGTCACCAAACCATTCGATGAGTCCAAACCCAAGCCGGCATGGTTTAAAGACAATGAGTATTGTGACTTTCATAAAATCAAGGGACACTCCTTGAATAAGTGTCAGGGTTTAAAAAATTATGTCCAAGATCTCATTGATCGAGGAGATATCAAGGTTGACCCCAGTCAACCTTTGTCGTCCAATGCTCAACTGCAAATCTATCAAAACGCCTTCCCAAACCATAGTCAAGGTCCTAGCACCTCCACTAGTCATCCCCAAAATAACAACACCAATAATGTGAACTACAAGAATGTGCCCTTCAATTATGAAGGTGTTATTCATTACATTGAGCAGGTGGAACCCCGAGTATCCATGATACACGTTAAAGCCAAAGACCCTCAATGTGCTGTGACTACGCGACGAGCCCGCATCACCGTCCCTGCAGCCTCCACACCCGTCCAACCCGCTCCTGTAAACTCTCAATATAACATTCTTGATCACCTAAGGAAGACCCCCGCTCACATATCCATTTTGGATTTGCTTAAGTCTTCCCCGGTACATCAAGAGATCCTCAATAAAGCCTTGCAGGAAACCCATGTCCCAAACGACATCGACCCCACACAATTCCAAGCTTTGGTGGGACACTTGGCTTTGTCTCACCACCTCCATTTCAGCCAAAATGATATGCCCAACATTGGCATCAATCACAACCGCCCCCTACATATCGAAGTCATAATTGCCCGTCATAAAATAAAAAGGGTCTTGGTAGATAATGGCTCTGCCCTTAATCTATGTACTTTGAAATTCATAAAACAGATAGGGTATTCTCAAGCGGACCTAAGCAACCAGATAATTACAATCAAGGCTTATGACAATGCAGAAAGAAATTCAGAAGGCATCATCAGTCTTCCTATACAAGTGGGACCTGTGCTCCAGTATACTACCTGCCATGTCCTGGATCTGGACTTACCATATAATCTCCTCCTTGGCCGCCCATGGCTCCATGCTATGCAAGCTGTTCCATCCACATACCACCAATGCCTCAAATTCCCAGTTAATGAATAGGAGGTCACCATTTATGCCTACCCCCAACCATTTGAGTATTGTCAAGCTTTAGAAGCATCTTTCCCCCACTTACATTATTGTCCTAGGGTCGAAATGGGGGCCTCCCAGTCATTATCCTCCAATCCATCATCCTCCAATCCATCATCTACAGTAACCACCACTCCATCCTCCACCACTAATCCTTTGGTCACAAAAGTTCAGATCATTGACAAAGGGTGTGGCGAGTATGAAATGCATACTGCTCTTAATGTAGCAACCATGCCACCATCGCCACACGAGTATGGTCAACCTCCCCATGCTACCCCAAAGGAGGACAAGACTGTCACCTTCCGTGGCAAAAATATTCCTACCACCACCTTCATATCTCCAAGTATCAAAACAGATGCGCCAGAAGAAGACATAAGTCAGTGGGTCTACCGCGAAGAGCCCGAACCAGAAACTCCTCTAAAGAAATATTTTCAGGAAAAATATCCTTGGCCAACAAAGTTCGTGGAAAAACATAACTACCAAGGTAGAGGCCTAGGTAAAGAGGAACAAGGGCGATTGCAACCAATTGATACGTCTCTGCTACCAAAAAATGTGGGCATTGGGTATGACAAAAAGCAAAAGAGTCCCGCAACATCATCTAATACTTCCAATAGTATCACCGTGGATGATGGCTCATTGGAAGTCATACCTGAGGAGGAATCCATCATACATGCATACAATGATGTCGATCACACTGATTTATCCTCCATGTTCGAATGCCTATCTGTTTGCACCATCAGCCTATCCCTTCGTCACCCTGAACTCATTGATTGGGACCTACGCAACACCACACCTGTCAGTATGCCTGTGGACACCTACGTCAACCTTATGGGATTGGGGGAAGATGAACACTCCAGTCACAAAAGTAAAAATCAAAAAAATAAAAAGAGGTCATCTAGTGAAAACCTCCCTGAGGCGCTTCCTGACCTAGAAAAAGTAAAAATAAAAGACGCATCTGAAGGTGAAAACCTCGAAGAGGCGCCGGAAGATGGAGATGTTCATCTTCCCCTTATGAGAACTCAGCTATCTACCAGATCATCTATCCTGATTGAAGAGACGCAAGAAGTTAATTTGGGAACTGCTGAAAATCCGAAGATCACCTATGTGGCCAAGTCACTCTCCGAACAAGAATATCCGATATTTGTGAAGCTACTCCAAGAAGGCATCATCAATTTTGCCTGGTCATATCCAGACATGCCAGGCTTAGACCCTGCTTTAGTGGTTCACCACTTAGACATCCATCCAGATGCCAAACCCATCAAGCAAAAACTTCGTAAGATGCATCCACAAGTTGCGTTGTTAGTAAAGAAAGAGTTGGAGAAGTTATTGGATGTGGGTTTTATCAGACCTATTGACTACTCCGAATGGATCTCTAACATAGTGCCGGTTGCTAAACCAAATGGTGACATTCAGGTCTGCACAAATTTTAGGGATCTCAACAAAGCCTACCCAAAAGATGATTTCCCTCTTCCTAATATTGACATGTTGGTTGATTTAACGGCAGGACATGAGATGTTGTCCCTCATGGATGGCTTCTCCGGTTACAACCAGATTCGAATTGCACCTGAAGACCAACACAAAACCGCCTTCACAACTCCTTGGGGCACCTTCTGTTACAATGTTATGCCCTTCGGTCTCAAGAATGCGGGGGCAACGTATCAAAGAGCTATGACCGTTATCTTCCATGACCTTATCCACATTATCATGGAAGA
The DNA here is from genome assembly GCA_007258455.2 of Sequoia sempervirens. Classification (NCBI taxonomy): domain Eukaryota; kingdom Viridiplantae; phylum Streptophyta; class Pinopsida; order Cupressales; family Cupressaceae; genus Sequoia; species Sequoia sempervirens. Next base: position 5,079 of record VDFB02213978.1, read on the forward strand.
CTATGTTGATGACCTATTAGGGAAATCCAGAACACGAGCCGAGCATCCCACCATTCTAAAGAAGATATTTGAGCGACTAGAGCACTATAAGTTGCGGTTGAATCCAAAAAATTGTCTTTGGCGTCATGTCAGGGAAATTGTTGGGTTTCATAGTCTCCCGCAGAGGTATTGAAGTTGATCCTGTCAAAGTAAAGGCTATTCTGGACATGCCGCCTCCACGCAATCTAAAGCAGTTAAGGAGCCTCCAGGGAAAAATGCAGTCCATCCGGCGGTTTATAGCCCAACTTGCAGATAAATGTCAGCCGTTTACCCATCTTTTGAAGAAAGATTCTACATTCCGATGGACAACACAGTGTCAAATGGGTTTTGATAAAATCAAAGAATACTTAGCTCATCCACCAATTTTGATGCCGCCTATTCCAGGAAAACCCCTCCTGCTTTATATCTCTGCTACCTCAGTAGCACTGGGGGCATTATTGGCACAACACGATGAGTCACTCAAAGAAAGAGCAGTCTACTACATTAGCAGAACACTAGTCGGCTATGAGTTAAATTACTCTCCTATGGAAAAAGTGTGCCTTGCGCTAGTCTTTAGTACACAGAAACGCTGCCATTACATGCTCAGTCACCCAGTCAAATTAATTGCTAAAATTGATCTTTTGAAATATCTGTTGTCTAGAACCACCTTGACTGGTCGCATGGCCAAATGGGTCATGCTGCTAAGCAAATTTGACATCGAGTATGTGGAGCGCAAAACTATTAAAGGATAGGTTATTGCTGATCAATTGGCTGAAGCACCACTAGTAGATGCCTACCCAATAGACACTGAATTCCCAGATGAAGGAATCTACATAGTAATAGAAGCACCAACTTGGACGTTATACTTTGATGGCTCATACACTCACAATGGATCTGGAGCAGGAATCCTATTAGTCACCCCTCAAGGTGACTACATCCCAAAATCCTTCAGAATCGCATTTCCTTGCACCAACAATATGGCGGAGTATGAAGCCCTCCTCACCAGCCTTAGAATTGCAAAGCAGTGGCACATTACACATTTGAAAGTCTTTGGGGATTCCTTGTTGGTTATCAGACAAGTTAATGATGAGTTCCTCACAAAGGATGACAAACTGCTACCCTATAAATGCATGGTGGACGACTTTAAGAAGTATTTCACCTCCATACAGTTTGACCAAATCCCTCGGGTGCAGAATAAAGCAGCAGACGCCATGGCCACTATTGGCTCTTTGATTGACATGCCCAAAGATCAGACAGAGTGTGAGTTTCTGGTCGAACAACTGTTAATCCCTGCGTATGATGTCCCTGACACTGACATGGTGTGCGATATCGTAGGTCCCGCCTCCCTGTGGTACCAAGACATATATACTTACCTCCGTGACAACACCATACCCCCGAAACTTACACGCAACCAACGTAAATCCTTTATCCATCGTTCATCCCGATACATCCTCATTGGTGATACGCTTTATCGTCGCGGGTATGATGGAATCCTCCTGAGATGTCTGAATGAGACCGAAGCCCAAATGGTACTAACAGAAGTACATGGTGGTATTTGTGGGGCTCACTCCAATGGTATGGCTTTAGCCAAGAATCTGGGCTGGATATTACTGGCCTACAATGGAATGTGATGCTTGCAAATTTGTAAAGAAATGTCTTCCGTATCAACAGCATGCAAATTTGATCCACGCTCCAGCACAAGATCTTCAGCCTCTCCTAGCACTGTGGCCATTCTCTCAATGGGGTTTTGACTTGATTGGCAAGATTCACCCACCATCATCCGATGGCCATACATTCATCATCACTGCAACTAAGTACTTCACCAAATGGGTGGAAGCAATGCCACTCTCCCAAATCACTGGTACTCAGATTTCTAAATTCATCCTTTACCATATTCTCTGCAGGTATGGTATCCCCTCCACCATCATTTCTAATAATGGAAAGCCATTTAAAAATCAAGCCATGAAGCACCTATGCGATACTTTCCACATCCAACATCGTTGGTCAACGCCTTACTACCCCCAGGGTAATGGTCAGGCATAAGCTACCAACAAGACCCTCATCCGCATCCTGAAAAAGGTGGTCAATAGCACTGGACGAGATTGGCACCTCCACATACATCCCGCCCTTTGGGCATACCACACATCTATCCGTACCCCAACAGGTACCACCCCATACTCTTTAGTATATGGTGTGGAAGCCGTCTTGCCAACCGAAGTTGAGCTCCCCTCATTGAGAATTTCTTTGAAAAACCTCATCAGCGAAGAAGATGCCTGCGTTGCACGCCTTGCCCAGCTGGAGTTACTAGATGAACGCAGAATACGGGCCTATGATCACCTACAAGTATACCAGAATCGCCTTAAACGTCATTACAATAAAAAGGTCCGTCCCAGGCAATTCCAGATTGGTGAACTTGTGCTCAAGGAAAATCACCGCACTCAGCACGACCGTGACAAGAAAGGAAAATTTGAGGCAAATTGGCTTGGGCCGTATATCATAACTGCCAAATATGGATCTGGAGCTTACAGGTTGACCACTTTGGAAGGGGATCCCCTCGACGAACCTGTCAATATTCTCCATCTAAAAAGGTTCTACACTTAAGTCCGCTTGGTCTACCCTATCAAAAATCAAAAAAATCAAAAAAATCAGAAAAGTGCTAAAAAAAATAAAATAAAAAAATAAAAAATCCAAAAGTAGTAAAGAGAAATAAATCCGTCCTATGGTGAAAACCACCTCGTGGTGGCACCTTGGATAAGTATGGATGGTGAAAATCTGGTGACAGGCGTCATCCATAGAGGGCTTAATCATTATCTACCTAGCATCCTAGTTACTTTATGTTGTCATCCACACTTTCATCCCCCCCCCACATCAGCCTAGGCCGCTTGGTACTTATTGATTGAGCATTGGATGACTCACCTTACCTATCCCTCATCCTGAGCTTCCTTATATCCCACTTTGAGCTTATGTCTTTCGTCCGTCGGTCCGTGTCATCATATAGGATCATCCATCGTGTCGGTCTCTATCTAGATCTCATCCTCTTGTCCCACTTCCATCTTTTTTAGTCGAACTACATTGCCCCTGCGCTTTTACGTAGGCAAGGCTGATCGTGCGATCTGCCCCCGGGGCACTCTCAGATCAACTTTGTTTTGGTCCTCCATCCTCTCATCCCCACTGGTCCCCTCTCACTTTTGTCTGTGGTCCTTTTGTCGAACTACGTTGCCCCTGCGCTTTTACGTAGGCAAGGCTGATCATGCGATCTGCCCCCGGGGCACTCTCGGATCAACTTTGTTTTGGTCCTCCATCCTCTCATCCCCACTGGTCCCCTCTCGCTTTTGTCCGTGGTCCTTTTGTCGAACTACGTTGCCCTTGCGCTTTCACGTAGGCAAGGTTGGTCATTTGATCCTCCCCCGGGGCATTTGTCGGTCATATCTTGTGTCCATCATCGGTCACCATTGTCCTCTTTCCGCTTTATCCATGGTCCTTTTCCATGAACTACGAGGGCTCTGCGCTTTCACGTAGGCAAGGCCAATCTTTGATCGGCCCCCGAGCCCCTAGGTCTTTAGGTTGTGTCTTGTCCCCTTTGTGGTTGTCTCATCAAGCTATGCCCTTATCTAGCTAATTCTTAAACAAACAAGACCCACTTGTATCAACAAATCCGATCAATTCTAAATATCCTTTATCATATCGATCTTTTCGCTTAGCATCCAGCATAGGTCTTAACATGATACATCCTTCCTAACAGACCTCATCAATCCCATCCATCCCCTTGATCCTATGGCAATGGACATTTGAAATTGATTATGATCTTTTGATACTTTTGGTTTTTGTATATCTTTTGAGCTCCCTATAATCACTTGTCAAGGCCACCATGATCCATCATATTATGGCGCGTTTTGACTAGTCCACATAGAGGCGTATCTTGATCTTTTCTTTGATTGTGTCTTCTTGGTTGTCCCACATAGTACCCACCAAGATCCTCGGGGTCTTGTGTCATGTTGGGGCATCCTTCTGTGTTTGCGGTTGTCCCAATATTGGGCCCGACTAAAGTCTTTTTTTCAAGACTTTGGGGTATTGGGATAGCCTTCTTGTCTGGAATGTTTGTCTCATGCATTAGACACTGATCTACCTTGATCCTCTATACCTTGGTGTGTCGTGTCTTATGCTATAGAAAAAACCAGTGCTCCAAAGATGATAAATTGGATTAGGATTGCATTTTTCATAATCATTGCATTCACACTCACCCTATGGTTTTGGTTGTGTAAATACTTTCCCTCATTCTCTTCCATTCTTCTCAGGATACTGATACCTTTTGACAGATGCCAGACTACATCCATCACCACGTACCCACCTCCCCTCCACTTACCCTACCAGTTCTTATTGGCACCTATAGCCACATACTGTCCATGCATCCATTGCTACCTACATTCCCACATGTTAGGTCCATATCTCCATCACCACCTGCATCACAAAATATTAGACGAATAACACAACACATCTTGCATATATAAAATATTCATATAAAATCCATCTCACACATATACATACATAATGCATCTATCAACTAGCCATCCATATATCTAAACCATCATAGATCCTAATAGGTACACAACATATCACCATTACCATACATCCATACAATAAGCACATATCTCCAATCATTCATAAACATAGCATAAATGAATATAAGCATGATCATTAACATTCCAACATCTAGATCAACATTTCATGAATATAAGCATACATAAACCAACACATGAGCATAAATAAATCACTGCATCCATCCACGAAACACATAATGATACACACATATGCATATAGTCCTCCATCATAAATATAAATATACTACATGGTGCTAATAAGAACTGTCACATATCCATCATACATATATCCATCAATATAGCATGTGTCACATATACATCATACATATATCCGTCACATGACAAAGTACAAAATCAGGGATATAGAACATCCCTGATATCCATCCTACATAATCCATCCTGCATCTGTCAAAAATACAGTACCCTGTCACCTCCCGAATGAACTCCCCACGTCTGATCTCTGTGGAGACTCAGGTCCTGCCCCTCTGCCTGGTGAAAAACCTGGTGAATCACTGTAACCGCGAGTCCGTGTCCCCAATGACTGGGATGGAGCTGGCATCTGAGGTGCCTGCCTGGTATAACGGAATCTCCGCTGTGCTGGATCAGAAACTGCATCATAATACACTGCCATCCAGAAACCTGCCTCTCTCGTGCTATCCTCCCTCTCTGCCGCCTGGACCCGAGCGGCATTCCGCTCATGTCGATACCTGTCTCGGTCCCTGGTGATAGCCCTCCTCTCCTGCTCCCATGCCTCCTGAGCTAACCGAATCTGTGCCAGCTCTGCCTGTAGACGATCTCTCTCTCTCTCGCCGCAACCTGCACATCCGCCCCTGGCATCCCACTCACACCATGACTTGTCAGAACACGTGTCATCGCCGCATCCACCTCAGCCTGTAGGGCCTGCACCCACATCTCTGCTGCATCCCTATCTCTCTCAGCCCCCTGTGCCCAAGCCACTACTGCATCTCTATCTCTTTGGAGAGCCTGTGCCCGTAACTCTGCTAAATCCCTCTCTCTACGGAGAGTAGCTACCTCCGCCAACGCCTCGTCTCTCCCCCTCTGTAATGCCTGTATCTCCGCCTCTGCTACTGCCCTCTCCCTCTGAACAAGCGCCTGTGCCACATCCCTCTCGGTCTCCATCACCTGTACCTGAGCCTGCGCTGCATCCCTCTCAACCCGCATAATCTGTACCTGCTCTACTGCCACTGCCTCCCTCTCCTGCATCACCCTCATATCTTCGAGTGCCTGCTCAAGGCACTGTACCCTGTCTTGTAGCTCGTCCCAGTCTCACTGGGAATCCCCTGACGGCTGACTGGTACACCCTGTCCCCTGATCGGCTCCCTGCTCTGACCTCTCCCCAGGCTCTCCTCTAGCCTATAGAATCACGACCTCCGCCTGTAGTCTGTCACGGTCCCATGTCATCCTAGTCAGCTCCCCCTATATCCTCTGCACCTCTGTCTGTGCCCTGTCTCTCTCCCTCATTGCCCCTGCTAATTGGAAAGTAATAGCATCATAATCTATCAATGCCTCTCGCTCTACTC